>VTPC01002496.1:0-125811 GCA_011009095.1 Ignelater luminosus
AAAATCAGAAAAAAGTCATCTGTGCAAAAATTATGACATATTCTTTGAAAAAAATTGTTAACTCTTACATTTTAACCATAAAGATGATAACTCTGAAGTTGGCACCTCTTTGAGTGACATTTCATGGTTAAGAAAAGGAAATGTTCCACAATCTATTTTACAACTAAACATTAAAACTGACGGGGAAAATGAAACTTTAGAAGCTGAAAAGGAAATCCATGGTGAGAAATACCTTGAAGTAGCTGAAAATGATTTTCCAGAAATAGGTAGAGCCTTTTTTTGCCTAGCGTACTTTCGTTTTTTTTATATATTCGTAGACAACATCCAGAGCAAGAATCACTGGTTGAGGGAAAAAAGAAATCTAGAAAAAAGAAATCTAGAAAAAGGAAATCTTATTCTAATACATAGAAACGTAACGAGATGAAAGAAAAAAAATAAAGGCAAGGCATACAAAATTTATAAAGGGATTTAAATTGCAGAAAAACTTTTTGTATAGGAAAACGTCTCTGCGGAGAAAATGTAGATCAAAATGTGACACAAGGTTTTCTGATGAAACGCCTATATTATTCTTTGGATGCTGATCGAAAAGATATCTATTTGTTTGGCATCATAGAACCATTTGCTGTTAACCAGGCTTCTGATATTCTTAAGAATCAGAAAAAGTCTCTGATATATTTTTAAAAATAGATAGAGAACGTCAGCAGGTCAAAAAGGAAGTAGTTATATCAATGTTAAATATTGAACTTAAAAAGTTTAATTTAATCAGAAACCAAATAGCTGGCGGTAGATCACAACGTAAGCACAACGTAATCTGGTTCAAGATCACATTAAAACCTTTTCCTGTGAAATGTCTCATTATTCAAAACACAAGAATCCAAATCAATTGTACCTTTTTGCTTGGCTATCCGTCAACAAAATGTACAACTTATATCAAGAGAAATGAGCAAACTAAAATATTACCCCAGTATCTAATACCACATACAGATATATTTTTGTCAACGATTTTAACTTTGGTTTTGGATCTCCCAAACAAGATGCCTGCAAAGTATGTGATGTAGGAACCAATGATGAGCATATTGCAAGATTCATTTAATTTCTACGAAACAGAAAACCAAGGAGGTCGTAAACCTGAAGAAATTGGTAGTTCAATTTTGGCTTTTTTTAGAAAATGTTAAAAAGAACAAGACAGTGCTGCTGATAACCCGCATGGAGTGATTCAGCGGAAGGTCAAAATAGAAATTTCTATATTGTGTGCTTATGGCATTACTTGATTGGGTTCGGTGTGTTTAAAAAAACGAACATAAATTCCCCGAGGTAGGTTAAACCTTCTTGAACTTCCATAGAGATTTCGCTGCTGTAAAAGAGTCGATTAGAAAACAACAAAATATTATGTTGTCCATGTGAACCAACACTTGGCAATTATGACGGAAGCAAGAAAAAAGGTACCTTTTCGTATTACCAAAATGGCAGATAAATTTGTAGACATTAAAGAAGTTCAAAGAAAAAAATGAAAAAATCGCAATTAGAGAAGTAAGATGGGTTCAGATTGTGGAGTTTGGTTTAAGAAAATACAGATATTCTTTTGATGATGCGGAGAAATGGACATTTGTTGACAGATAGAAGACATTTGAGTTAACATCTTTTTGCACCAAGGGCTTCAGTTAACAGTTGCACATTCCTTTTGGTTTACTTTCTGAAGGAGGGCTGGGCGGCATTACATCCATTCTTCTTAGCTTAGTTTTTTTTCATATTAACTATTTACAGTTTTCCACTTGTCAGTTGGGAATAGTGAATAATTCGTATTTCTTGAATTAATTTCTCATCGTGTAACATCTCTGACTTTTAATGACTGATATCTGCTCATCTGTATACTCTGACAATCTATTTTCTTTTGCGATATGTATACAATTCCGGATTCTAAGAACATCTGATACACCATTAAGGTAATATTTCAGATTTTAACAGCGTATCGTCAACTTAAAGGATCTGTATTGTTAAATTTGTGCCAAAACCTACTGAAATCGTGGATGCTTTTTTCTTCCTGATATCATTTTTTCTTTTCTACTATACACGAAAGTTTGATTGGAATGATCTAGCTCAAATGCACAGTATCAACGTTTTAATTTTGTTAGATACTGGTACGATTGGGTAATCTGCGATACGATTTTTAGATATGGTATTTAAAATAATTTCATTGTAGATGTTTTAACAAAAGAAAATATAATAAAAACCAGAAAATGTCATCCTAAGTCTAGAAGTACGAAGAAAACCATTAAAAATTACTATTTAAATAAAATTCCTTTTCCGAACTGATTTCAATAAGAATCTCATGCGCTTATACAGGGAGAAATTGCATAAATTAACAAAGACAATGGGAAAAACGTAGAGTTTTGAAATAAATCTCAATCTAATTTTATGACGATCGTAGAAGTATTTATGGACGCGCAACTGCACCATTCACTAGTTTTACACAAAACATGACAAAATATCGTTAAAAGAAATCTTGTAACTATCAAATCGATTCATAAGGGATACAGGGTTGTAGCACATCCATGTATTTTGAAAAAGGATTATTTTAAGCTCTGAGTTACAGATACAGTTGCTTCTACAACAAGTTGAGATAAAAATAACGCTCTTCCTCTTCAAATAATAAGATCCTTTGGCCCGTGTGGACAAGCCGTTACTGTTTAGAAACTTCTCATGTGTACATACGTAAAGACAGTCTTGCGTACATAATGTGTAAATACAATATGGAAATACAGGTTTTTGCTCAATTTATTTACCTCAAGCCAGATGAGAATATTACAGAGTTTTTTAATGTTTTACGCTCAACTAAAAATGAATAAAACAAAATACTTAAAATCAAAATTCAAATTATTACGCCGTTCATTTATATAACGTACATTTTCTACAAATTTGCGAATTTGCCTTTTAGATAAATTCTGATATAATTAAAGCGTTAAATCTAACAAATTTAATATGTAAATTTTATTTATTTATTTTCTTTTAAGCAATTTGTTAATATTTTTAAAACATTTTTTGAAGTAACTACAGTTGTAGGTATTTCAATTATTTCTAAGCAAAGGCAAATTTTCCGTGTCTGTGCGAATATTTAATAACCACTTTAGACCTTAACGGACTGAAAATTTGTGTTTGTTTAGGCAGCCTCACTAACCTGTAGTTTAAATAGTTGTAGTGCTAAAATTATATTTAGAAAACCTTTGCTACGTTGATGGGTCCGGTTAAAGTAAGCGTAAATTCGTAGAGGAGCTTACTTTATGTCGTCTTTGCCCGCTACAACCCTACACCAACAGACTCGCGTTGCACGTGAAGATTATAAAGAGGACAAGAGTAAATTACGAAACCCTAGGAAACTCGGCCTGAAATTTTTTATTATCGCGTGCAGGTCGAGTTGCTTGCCGGAATTTTATTTTTCGCTATTGCAGATATTCCTGTATATCCTAAAAAATGGGCAAACAACACTCAACGTTGTGTTGTTTGTTCCAGAACTAAATTATTTTACTAATAATAGATAACCCGAAGGAAAGAGTTTTTTTAGAACGAAAGAGAGAACATATCGGTCTATTAAATTGTAATTGTTTATTATCTTCATCTATTTGTTCGTTAAACTATCACGAGATTGTTTAGATACTTTAGGGTTCGAAGGGCAAAATTATTAAAGGAGAGTGTTAGATGGTGTATTTGTGTTAGAAGGATATTGTTTCTTCCTGGGGGTCTTGAAAGCTCGTAAAGATAATTAATATCAAAGGTCTTCTGTGGACGTGCATCAGGTTCCGCTTATCGTGACACGAATGTGCTTGCTCGTGCACCTTATTGCTTGGTAAACCACATCTAATCTGCTTCGTCCAGTTGCCTGTAAATTATTCAGCGGCACAGTAGCTGTAGCACCTGCATCGAACCGCCCTGTTTGTGGCTTTCTCGCCACTTCTCGCTTTGTACCTAAATCTTTAATTACGTACAATTGCAACCTAAATAAATATTGCTCGTTGTTTACAAGATTTATTTTTCATTCCCGTAGTACTTTTAGCTTTCCACCGTAATTTCGAAGATATATAGGACACAAATTGAGCCTCTGCTAAGCAGAAGTCGCCTATAATAAAATAAGCTTAGTTTTCTTTTTACGGCTTTAGGTCGAACTGTAAATCACTACGATTTACACTCCATGTTTGATTTGGTGGTCAGTTTCACACCATCCCTAACGCGAGAAAAAAGGCATTCTGCAACTACAAAACGAAAAATTAAAATCATTTTTTAGAACTCTACCTAAATCCACAACTTCTTGAAACAAACAAATACAAAAATCTTGCTACGATTTTATCAGTGGCATTAAAGATTTACTTTATGGCATAAAAATGAATTAAGGGAAGATAGAAGAAATATTTAAATACAGTCGGGCAAGCCGGAAATTAGAAATAATCTTCTATCTCACTTTGTGGTTCTACTCAGTTTACTGGAAGTGAAAAATAGTTTTATTTTATTACAATTGATTTATTAACCCAAGAAAGTTTGTATATACGGGTTGAATATCCAACCTGTGTAACAAAATAACTATTGGTTACAGTAACAAATACAGGGCGTTCAATTTAAAAATGTTTTGAAAAATTAAGATTTGCTTTTTGGGATCAGCCTATATAATAAAACCGTGCAGTTCTGCAATACGTTAAAAGAGTATTCTAGAAATTTAAAAAAAAACAAAAAAGTTTTTTTTTAATTTTTGGAATCAACAATTAATTTAGCAAAAATAGTTGCTCCTGCATTTTTCGAGAAGAATTCGTCATTTTCAAGTAAAGTTTGTAAGTACTAAATCAAATTGTGCAGAATGATTACCTCTACATTCTAAAATTATTTTCAACTATACAGGGTGTTCGATAAAAGCATTCATTTATTTAAATGAAACACCCTATTTGTCTATTTGGACAATTACTATTCTTCCGAGTATAATGTAATAAAAAACAAGAATTGTTGGCTTTTATTCTTCGGTTCCATTTTTAATAGATTTCTAAACTTTTTTTTGAAATCGCAGATGAATAAAAACAAAAACTTCAGAAGGCAAACAATTAAATGTATAGATTCATAATATAAATGTTGAGACTAAACCCTGATCTAGCATCAAGTAGAGTGAAATACTCTTCAGATGTTAATGTAAGCAATTTCGCCCTATATAGACAGATGAGATTCTTATTGAAACTAGTTCGAAACGAACTCGTTCCAGCCAAGCCTAGTTAGTAGATAATTTTGCATGGCTTTTTTTCTTATTTTAGACTTAGGGTTTTTTGCATGAATATTTTTTATGAATTCCAAAAAATAAATGTTGTTAAGTATAATTGTAAGATGAAAGGTTTTGTATTTTTACTGTTCCGTCTAGCATATACCAATAATGTGTTGTGGAGTCTAGAGCCAGATAGATACATTTTTAGTTTTAACTTAAATATCCTAAACTGTAACGATTTTTCACTACAATCACATTAGGTCTTTTTTGCCAATGTACACAATAAGTTTTCCTCTTGCACGTTTATCTTCTGTAGTTGAAAATCATATAAAATACCTAATGTAACGCAGAATTATAATTTATTTTACTGTAGATGTGCGGAAGCTAATTAGAATTTTGAAACATGATGTACTTCAGTCACTATTTTCCTGTTTTCTGTATTTATTATTATAACTTGCATGCCAACCATCGTTAGTGATATTTCACAGTTGAGCATTTCGTTAAAGTTCATATGTCTTTATATATAAATTAAACATTGATACCAATTAATCTATTTTTATATGAGGGAGTGGTTATCCAGGAAATAACACAGAAACCAGAAATCCAATTTTATTATAGACTAAGAATTTCAATTCAATTATTATCAAACACTAAAAAATGTAATTTGACTCTTGCAATAATAGTTATTATAGAACAAAATATTCATAGAAATTTGAACTCATGGGACCACTGTCGCATAATTCACAACAGAACTTAGAAATCACAGTAAGCTTTAATTTGTGTTTTTATGATATTTAAATTGTCTAAGTAGACAAGAATTCGGCGATCTTTGAAATTCTTTAATTTTAGGAAAATCATTTGATTTTTTCTTCCCAATAAGCTTCTCGGATTATAACTGGAAATTTATGTTGCTTTCCGTTTATTTTAGCTCTAATTTAAGTTAGCTACTTAAATTTATTTAGCGTATTGATGATTTAAACCTTGAGGGAACCGTAATATGTCAGGCATTGCAGTTGGTTGAGAATTGACTAATAAATGAATTTTGCTTGCATTGTTAACTTCAACTGTACAAGAGTATAAAATATAATAGAAAGCAGCTAACTTTATTATTTATTATTATTTCAGAAGTTTACATTTAATTTTATTTTTCAAACTAAACTTGATTGAGAAGTTTAAAAGTGGCAAAACAAACGTTTTTCTCTAGAACGAGTAAAATACTTTTTAAAGGTAATTATTTATGTAATTACATTAATATTTGAAAAGTAACGTTTTCCTTTGATCGTTAGAAGTGAACAACTTTTTCTTAACAGTAAATATTTAGTAAAAAACTAACAGTATTCATTTAAGGTATCGTTCTATTTGTTAATTACGTCGGTGTTTATTTAACGTAATTGCCACAGAAAACGTAATGTTGATATTTCAATTTCGACTGGACTTCATGCATCGACATAAAACGCCACATTTAACCGGTAAATTTTAATAAAGGACCTTTAGAGCTTTATGCTTTTATAGCTTCAATTTTGTGTCTTTTGGTACGGATTTTATTAAGTGGAACGAGCTCCCTACATTAAGTACATCAGTGTTCTTATACGCATCGCCTAGCTTTTGTCAAGTTATAAGCCCGGGTAAAGTAAGGTGCCATTTTCGAGCAAAGTATTTACTGATTGTGCCCGTTTATAGTAACCGTTTTATCTATTTATCAAGTAGGTATTTCCTTTGCTAATACTTGAAATGACACTGTTTCAAATTGACATTACTACACGAGCAGGCGGAAACCGATTTTGTATTCCGTGTGATGCACTCCTCTCTCGTTTCCCGGCTTACACGCCATCCGATGAGCTTAAAATAATTACAGTTATTGTGGAAAATTCAGTTCGTTGATGAATCAGCTGTAATTGCAAAGCACAATCGGTAAACAAAGGTAAAGAGAAAAACACGTATCTATTATATCATATAAATTGCGGTTAGAATCAAAACCGGGGTAATAGGTTTTTAATTCGTTCAATCTTCCTTTTACGTTTTGTCAAACAAATGTGGTTAGAACTCTAAATTGAAATGAATTTTCAGTAGAAATTTTCTTTCAATTATTTGTTTGGATGAAATATGAAACTTTAATACGAGTAGCTAGACTTTATTTTCTATGAAAATTGGATCGTTAGAAAATATAATGAAACTTCTTATGTAAATATTATTAATTATAATATAATTATATAGTAATAATAATAATTACTAATGTTTTCTATACTTGTAACTAACAGGGAATTATTTTTTTAATGAGTTTCTTGGTTTGCATATTTGAAGACGCAATTGAATGAAGGATTCATGTCACAAATAGTTTATTTTGAGAAAACAGCCTCTAAAGTTTTTTAAACAGTACTTTTTTGTGTTACACAAAAATAAAACAAATTAAGTGGGGTTTAATAGACTTTTATTATAGAATTTTAGTAACATATGAGAAAAAGAAAATCAAAACCAACTTTGGAACAGAAGTAAAAAAAAAGTCACATATATCAACTAAGAAAATTAAATTATTTTGGGCTTTATGTAGTCTCCCTTGTAGTTTTTCCGGTTTTTGGTTGAACGTTTTTATTTTCGGAAATAATGTTTTCATAAAAATATTTGAACTCCTCGTCAACGTAGACTATTTGATCTTGTAAATTAGAAAGCTTTTCATCAGATATCTTATTTTTCTTTTCTTTAATATGGGCTAGAGTGTAATTCTCTGATGCAACTTTTTGGCATCCAGATTTCAAAATATTTACCTGTAAAAATGGTGTGTGTTCATCTAAAGTATTTTTATACGAATATGATCCATATTCAGTAACACGGACCCATTTGATACCATCTCGAAAAGGCACTGGTTCATGTAGAATATTTGTTTTCCTGTTAATCAAATGAAGTATTTCGGATACCTCGTCAATATTCTTAAAATGATGTTTCATATTAAATACTACCGAGTTTTTGACACTAGCAGATTTTATGATTGTTCTGTACGTTTCAGGGGTATAAATATTTTCATACTTTCGTAATACTTTTTCAATACGGCCAAAGTCTCTATCCGAGTCCATATATGAATGGCCTACTTCTGGAAATTTATAATCGATAGTTTGCAAATATCCTTTAAAAATGAAATACTGATAAAGTGTGATCAGATTAAAGTTCTTGTTTTGTCCACTGCAGGAATCTGACCATATGATGAGATGTTTAATACTGTTTTGTCTAGCAGCACTAAATAGCTCAATGAATGTATGAAGGCAGCTATCTATCTCTAAGCTAGCTTTGGTAGCAATGTTTTCCGTCCATGTAAAAAAACCGAAGTTATACAACCAGAGTTGACTTAAATAGAACGCTTTGGACGTAGACAATTTTGGCAAAGGCAATGTCTGTTGTAAATCCATTGTGAGATAAACTGTATTATCGTTTGTTTGAACAAAGTTTCTATCTCTTCTTTGTAGTTCAAATGCATACTTGTAGTTCTCTTTATGCTCAATATCATCTAAACCAGCATCACAAGTACTGCAGGTATCGCTTTTACGTTGCCCGAAGGACAGATTAAAACGGGTTGAAAAAATATTGTTGTAACTACATTTTTTTATAAAGTACTTTTCTGGAAGGTTTTGCTCCTTGCACCAATCAATATATAAATTGTACATTTTTGTTAAGTTTAGAAAAGGTGATAAGTACTTTTTGTTTAAATTTCTATTCCTCGAATAATGAGATTGGTCTGCAGGAAACCTTTCAATGTGAGTGACAACACAGTTTATCACTTCATTTGGAATTTTGTGTGGCCTGTTCTGGTGAACACCTCGCTTATCAGGGGATGGTGCCGATAAACCACTTTTAAGTTTATTCTGAATGAGCTGAATTTTTTTGGAGGTAATTTGGTAGAGCGAACATATTGCAGTTTTACAAACTTTCAAAACCTTTTGATTGTATGTAACTGTATACTTAAAAGAGAATGTTTTGGTTTTATAATGTTTTTTCGATGACGTTGGACAGGTTGAATGAAAATGCTTTTAAAGAGAAGTGCATTTTTTGAGTTTTGATCTAGCCGGTAAAATCTTTTAAATATTGTTGTTCTTGCTTCTTCGTCAAAATTTTCGTTGCATTTTTCTTTTTGGCATAAGAAACCTAGTTCAACTTTTTTTTTGACGGAACTAGCATTCCTTTTTGGTTAATATAGCTTTCTCCTTTTTGTCTAGCCTTTGCTGCTTTGTATCTTTTCCAGTTGTCTAAGTTCTTTTGTCGCTTCCTAGATGTTTTTTTCAGGCAGCTGGAATATCTTCTTTTAAAGTTTTTTGATCAATGCATTATTATTTTTAGTAATCAGTTTATTTACATCTTCTCTATTGATTATGTTACTTCCTTTTTCCTTATTTTCCAGCGTTTTTAATGTCTTTATCTGGTCTTCGATGTTTTCAACGTCATTATAAATGATCTTTCTTGACTCTGTTGATAGGAATCTTTTCTAGATTTCAGTTTCTTTGAATAGTCTAAGTCGCTGTCGTCAGAAGTCTCATCTGAAGTATCTGGTACATAATTATCTGAAGAACCGTTGTCAGACCAATCTAAAAAGAAACAAAATAAAAACCTCTTCAAGTTTTCAATTGGACCAGCAAGACTTACCTAAATCTGCCCGTTTCACAGGATTAATTGTATTATCCTTGTTGCTTATTATCATACTTTCTTTTTCATTATTTCCCGGCATTTGTAAAGCTACCTGGTCTTCGAAGTTTTCCAGGCCATTATTTATTTTCTTTCTATTTGATACACTAGCCCCTAAAATATTTGACTTTAGAGATAGGGGTCTTTTTCTAGATTTTAATTGCTCTGCATGATCAGAATCAGTATTGTCAGAAGTCTCATCTGAGCCGTCTAAAACAACAATAACAAAATATGTACCTCATCAAGTTTTCATTTCAACTATCGCAACTTACCATAGGAACTTTGTTTTACAGGGGTAGTATTAACTTTGCTAATAAACCTTTCTAGAGAATTATTATTGTCACTTTTGGCTGGGCTCCTGCTGTCATCTGAACTATTGGGACCTAAAGACAAAAGAAAGACACTGTTAAAAGAAAATACTTGTTTGCAAGTTTAAAATAAAGTTATCATTTTGCTTTTTGTACTAAACAGTGAAAAACCACCGCAAAACTTAAACGTGAATAAAACGCAATAATATTTTTTAGGTTGTATTTTAAATAAAAGCAGCTATAACTTTTATACTTACCCTTATTAGTCTGTTCTTTTGCAAGTTTTAAAATTAGCATGCTTCTTGCCGACATATTAGCACTATTTTTTACTTGCACTGCACACATTTTAGTCTTCTATCGCGTAAAAACTATAAAAATGTAGAGCACAAAACCATCAGTACTGATACATTTCTAACCTAACACTGTGGTGCTATGTTCATTTTGTTAATATTTTTACGGGTTTCTAACTAATTTACAATGGATAAAGGATTCATGTAGCAATAATTTGAAATGTTAGTGAATAAGGGATCTATGATCAGAAATCAAGCGTACATAAATCTTTTATCCATTAAGTATTGTTAAAATTAGATTAACATAGATCATTTATCATGCCGTAACTTTTTAATTTTATACAATAGAACTACGAAACTGATCCCAAAAAATTTTTGGGTACATATAACCTTTATTCAAAAAAAAATCTCAATTTTTAAAAAAATGTTACATGAATCCTTTATCCACTTGTGTCTTCATTTATTGCTGCAGTAAATCAACTAGCTCTGTTTGCTGGAGAAGGGGTGGGTGCATTAATAGAACGAACTCTGCAAACGAACATGTACATAATAAATAGCTCGGCATGAAATTTAGCAGGTCCAAATCCTCGAGATTGCTGAGAGATGGTTTGCAAAGTTGACCTACCTCTAGCCAAGTATGCCTCCTAGAGGTCGTAAATGTACAATGAACTGTGTATGAAAGAATGACGGAACTGTATAAATAAAGAACATGATAAAGGTGACCTTCCGGTGTCATAAAACTGAATAGTACGCTTTAATTTTGTTTAATGTTTAATTTTATTTATTTTAATTTATAATAAATATTGTGATTTTGCGTTTTGTTTTGAAGATAAATTTGAAATTTTAATTTATAGCTCAGAAGAACACAGGCAGACACTATTTTTGTGTTACCCTTCTGTAACGACAAGTCGCCAGCCGCTACTGTTCTGATTTCTAACTAACAGTATCGCAAGATTACTTTTACCTTTAAATATCTTCAGTACATCTAAATTAAAAAAAATACAGTTGCACATTTTTTTCTTTAAATAATGAAATTGTCCATGTGTTCGAATAAAAAGATGAAATTTTCATTCGCCATTTTTTGATATTGTTGGCAATTTTATTGTGTTCTCATGCAGTTCTTATATAAAAGCGTAAAAATCAATGCACCAAGTAAAGATTACAAAACGGATATAGGTAGTCCCGAGTTATATCTAACTAAAATAAAGCAGTCGATAACATCAACAAAGTTATTTCTTCGTAAAAGGCATAACATTTGTCTTTCTTGTTTTGGAAGAAATGCTCGTAACAACTATTGCATTCGTGAATATCGACAACATTTATGTTTTTCTAAATTATAATTAGAAAAACTTTGTAATTTTATTCCTTATTCAACTTTAATATTCCTAGAATCAAAATATTTTTTTATTTTTAAAATTCTGAATGATTAATTAGTAAGTTTCAAGTTTCTTCTGTCTTTATTGTCTTTTTATTACCGCAAAAAATACAAAAAAGTTTTTGTGTGCTTTTATATAACTAATAGATTTCTACTTTCTATTATTACTACCATTAGAAAATCGTCTATCGGATATTTTGCCACTTCGATTTATAGAAAAAATATCAAAATTGTTGGTCGAATTGCGAACGTTAGGTATTAAAAGACTATTGGAAATAACTTTGAGTTTTTCAATAGCATTTCGGAAATTACTTTGAAATTGCTAATTTTCTGCACAAATGGTTTATATTACGATTTTGAAATAAACTTTTCCGTATTATCCAGGATGCTTGTACATTGTAATTAAATTTGTGTGTAGATTTTATAACGCTACTTGCATCTTGTGTATCAAATTTTACTTTTACAATATTTTTAATATGCTTTCTGAAGTGTAATTTTTGTTGCCTTTTGAGCATTTGGCGCGTTTCCAGGTAGTTTTCCTCACTATAGTACAATGGATAAACTTCTTAATGAATTAAATGTGTAGAATTTGCTAACTTTGCAGAATAATGGTAGAAACTGTAACAACGGCAAAATAATGCATCAATTAGGTACAACAATAATGATACATAAACACCTATTATGAATCAATTTACATTTTGCAATTTCTATATATGGAAAACATTGTATTGGATCGTTAATAATAAAACGGTATTAAAATAAAATTCCTATTTTAATTAATAAATATATCTAATCACGATTACGTATTAAGGGTGTAACGCTTGCTGCTATAAATACCTGTAATGCGACCAATTAATAATCGGCTCGTTAGTTGATGTGGTTACATTTATAAACAATTTGACCACTCAATTAAATTTGTCGATAACACAAATTGTGAATAAAATACTATTAGCAAAAACAAATAAAAATTGTAATATTTGAAGACAATATAAACTAGAAAACGCTGAATAATATTCATAGTCTGTATAAAGTGTTGCAGCTCCTTAAATTTAACGAAACATGGTAAGGGTTTTTGAATTTGAACAAAATCAAAATAATATTAAGTTTTGTTATCGATAAAGGTAGGAACTTATAGTAAAAGAACAGCGTTTACCTTTCAAATAGTGATCAACGAAGCCTTTAGAGAATTGACAATAGATATAGTCTATTTGTAGAAGTGTGATAAGAAGTATTTTAGAAAATTGGATTTCTTTTAACCCATCACTGGTAGTAGTAAAGAAATTTGAAATATCATGAAAGTCTGTTACGTACGTTGGCCAAAACCAATTTTTGTTGGCTAACAACTTTTTGCTACATTTACAATAAATACTTAATCTGTTATAGTAAAAAAAAAGTCTTTCCAACTTTGAAATTGCTTTTATGCGCTGCATACATGTTCATAACACACCAACTAAAGGGTCGTTTTCGGCCACACATCTTTGATAGAGAAGTCGCGGAGAAAAAAAAATAAAGACCGACAAAGATAGTTTTTTTAGCCAATGAAATGAAGGTAAAATTAATATCAAATATTCAAAAACGGCGGGCAATATCATATAATTAATTGGAATGGTTGGAATTAATATTATTACCTTATGCTATGGATCTTACACAACCAATATTAGGCAAGTTGCAATTTTTATTTTACATTACAACTTTTTGGGCAATATCTTAGTGTATAGTCTAGCAGATACACTACTGAAAAGAGATAATAAATAATTCTAAATTGATACCGACTGGAAGAAATCTGTACTTAATGTTTATACAGTGTGTTCAGCAAGGAATGGGACAGCGCAATATTTGGGGTACGAATGCAGATTTTAAAATTCTGAAAACTTTGTTATAAATGTAAGGTAGGGGCACATATTTTGTGATAAAGAGTTTTAAAATTAAATAAATTTTTATATATTTAACAGAAAAGCGTAAAAGATTGTATTCTGTAGAGATAATAAGCAAATTCTTCTACATTTCTGGAAGGTGTATCATAGACTACACTTTTTAAATGTCCCCAAAGAAAGTAGTCTAAAGGAGTTAAATCCTGAGAACGAGCTGGTCCTTATAGAACCATTAGTACCTATTCATCGTTTCGGAAATACCCTAATATCATTACACCATCTGAACAGGGTCTCTTACTATGTTACTGTTACGAACGGGAACTGTTTAGTCTTAGATTAAACAGATTATTTTCTTCTTAAAACATAATTCCAATTTTCTGTAAAATTAAATCAAATAAAAATTTTAACATAAATTAATAAAGAAGATTGTAGGTCATTGCAAAACACTTACAGTACACATATTGCATTTCATAAAGAAAAGAATGCACAAGTTGCAAATTCTGGTTCACGCAATATAAAAGTGTATCACCTTATTTCATAAAGATACTAAATAGTAAATACAAAAAGTTTAGGTCATTAAAAAGATAACCTAGATGTGTAAAATATAGTAAATACAGAATGCTTATATTGTTAAAATGTGATACTTTGTAATAATGTAGTTTGTAATTTGTTATTATGTCAGCATGTCAATTATGTATTAAAAGAAAATTTGGAAACTTAATAAAACAGTATTAATCATTCATTTGGTTGTACTCACTACAAATGTATTGCCGGTATAAGCCCTTTCTACCACCTTAAAGAGATTGTGAGGCTGCAATCTTAGCAATACATCAACACAAGCTTCCGGATCATTTCCTGAAGTTTGACAGGAACGCCGTCTTGCTGAAAATACATCACCTGCCGCAAATTTAAAATAACATTCGTAAGCAAAAGAGGTTCTATAAGATGGTCAGCTCGTTCTCCGGATTTAACTGATTTAGACTACTTTCTTTGGGAATATATAAAAAGCCATATAAATTGGAAGTCTATTTGAATGCAAGCAAGCTTGTGGTGTTGCCATCCCGATGTTAGTTGGTCTTGGTGCTGTCTTTATTTTTGTTGCCGAATAAAGTCGGCAAATAAAAGGGGAAAGACGGAAAAAGCAGATGGAAAATACAAAAGTTGTTTCATTATCAGAATTATGTACGAGGAGATGACTGGCACTGTAGGGTGACAGAGTAGATTTTAAAATAACTCATTGTTGTATACAGGAGGAATAAAAGCAAATGGAAGAAAAGAATAAGAAAAATTGAAAGATGAAATATTTGATTTTGAAAAAAACGGATTGTTTGTTTTTGTAAAGCCCAGATCTCGTCCCTTTCACTAGTCAAAATAGCAAGCTAAACTCTGTGGTAATGAAAGATAACCGATCGATCTGCGGTAATTGGCCAGTTTGGCCCATAGGGCGTCTTGAGTAGAAATGAAAGGTCACGATCAAGGATTTGTAAGATACCATCGTCGAATCATAAAATATTCATAGCTTGGACCATGGTGCGGTTTCAGACGCCCTGGGGCCCCCAAACCAAGATATAAAAAAACCATGGAATTTCAACACTAATTTAAAGCTTGACAGATATCTGTATCTGATCTTACTCGAAAACGGCCCATCTCACAAGTAGAATATGCAAGAATAACTTTTGTTTTACAATTTTATAATTTAGGACAAAAATATTAAAGGAATATGAATAACTAGAAAAATAATATCACGTTTAAAAACTTTCAAAAAACTACACGTTTTAAAATTATGTAAATTACCATGATTAAATTTTTTGCGTGCCCAAAGAAGTTTATTAACATAACTATGTCGACGTAATTTTCTACAAATACCAATGTTATTTAATAAAGAGTTAATAAAAATGTTTATCGTGATTAGCTTTTATCTACTGGGAAATTAGATAGTTTACACTTTTAGATGTATATGACCAAATAGAAAAATCTACTCTGATGGATGTTTGTGGAAAAAGCAAAAACTTACGACGTGTTTTTGTTCTAATCAAATTTTGTTTTAAAATAACAAACTTGTTTGTTTTAAACTTCTTCTTCAAACATTATTTTTATCTCTCCGTGACAATTTTACTTTTTTGTTATTTCCTTGCTTTATAGTGTAACGTTATAATAATAATACGTTTATTAAATTTTTAATATTTATTTAAACTGTCTGTTACAATTTATTTCTAATATTTATTTTCATTAAATTTATTTATTTCTATATGTACAGAATAATTTATTTATATCACCAATTACACATTTATTTCGTTCGTAACTACAAGCTTATTCACTGTAGAACTACCCCCGCTGCATTTATATTCGTTTCCTTGTTCTCTCGATGAGCCTAGAAAGTTCGCGTCTCTTCTCGCACATTCGTCGGTTGGAACGACTGGATAGTTCGAGACTTCTCTGGTATATTCCAAGAGTCGCGCGTTACAATAGCTTCTTCCTTACCTTATTTTGCAGACTTTCTTTTAACATAATACTGTTAATGTCTATGTCGGTAGCGGGCTGCAACGATAAATCGATTTGTGTCCTTTCATTTTGAATCTCTCACCCTGATATATATTATTTGAAATTTGTATATGAAACTCAATAGATATTATTTGATGTTAGCAGACCTTCTCCTAATAAAATTAAAATTTTCTTCTACACGTTTTGAAAATGTTCTAATTGTGAACAGTTCAATCACTCATATACAAGTATCTTCAATAATATTCTGACGTAAGTACATTTTTAATTACACCAGTGGGAAAGGTATGTATATAACTTTTGCGTAATAATTTTACAATTCACGTTTAAAGAAGGTTGTTTAACAACCTGAAAATAATTTAGACAAGTGAGCAAGCGGCGAAGAGAAAATTCAAATTAATACGCTTTAACGCGCAAATTAGTAAACAAAACCCTGAATGTGCCTGCATCATCTGTGAGTAGAATGTGTTATACGATTATTTCTGGGGTCGTAGAGAAAATCTGTTACAAATTTTGACAAAATAGAAGTCGCTTTAATTAATGCGGTTACAACTAGATAAATACTACGCATAGTCTGTATTCTGGAGGCGTATCAAATCTTACATGCAATTAAATTTTAATGGTACCGGCCGAAAAGGCGGTAAACATTCACTAGTGGAAATTGCCTCATGATATAGACAAAGTGTTCCTTTAAATAGAGAGGAGAAAGAATTAACTAGCAAATGAAATGCTAATTATTTAAAGCCATAAAATGAGCTATCAACATATTCATGGCTCGATTTCAGTGCAGAAGCTGGAGTTACTGTTTTCAAATTGATTTTATTCGGCAAGCATCGTATGCTATGCATACAAGGAAGCACGATATGTATCGGTTCATAAATGTAACAAGGTTTACCGTGAACGTTCGCTTATTGTTCTTTGTTTTTGTTTGATATAAATTTGCACGAAAAGAATAATCCAGTAATTCTTTTATTCGTTTTTTAAAAAACCAACGGATGATCAAGTTAGCAAATGGAGTTGTCGCGCATATTTGAAACCTTTTGAAATATAAATATTTTTATCCGAACGAAAATACTGGAGGAAAAAACCGTCGAAACAAGTTTCTCAAATTAATATACATATTTACGTGCACATGCATGCTCTATATTTTTCAACTGGACATCTGCCAAGACTCTAATAGATTGGATTTTGAGTAGACACTTGTACGTGCCTAATTATGCACCCTTGAACATTGCTGAGTCTTAGTTTCTGCCACCTGTTACGTTAGCGTACACATAAACTGAAAGCAATGAAATTGTGTTAGGAGGTTATAATCGAAATCTAAAATTCATTGTGTCTCTGACTGACTCGTATATTTTGGTGTCCAATCAGAATTTTGGGTATTAATTATGCTTTTCACTTTTGCTCAATATCTTATTGGAATCGTTTCAAAATCTTTAATATGCTCTGATGACAGACACAAAAATTAAATCTGCCTTGTTGTTGATGCATATGCAACGCCTGTTATTAGTAGTACAAATTCTTGAGAAAAAAAATAATTTGATGTTAAATGGAATTAAATCATCCGGTATAAATTCTCGTTTTTGATAAACAAAATAAGTGAGGTCGTCTGAATTAGTTCATGTACACCCGGTATATTGTAGTAAAAAAAAAACGTAGACAGATTTACTTGTGGCCATATTCACATTTAAAAAAAGTATAATAGAAAAATTTATTAAAACAAATACAATATGTGTACAACAGAATTTTGAATCTTAGTTTCCTCGGTGCTTTGGGCCCTCTACCGCATTCGGAGGTTGGGGGTGCTTGATTATATTATGAATCGCATGAACTGCATTTCTTATTTCAAAGTTAGCTGTTTTATTGAAAAATATTTCCGCGTATTTGTGTAATTAATTTGACGATTGCGGCTGATCACTTTTTATAAAGGGAGGGCAACATCTACATAATATGGTATTGGTATTTTGATAATTTTCTAAGACGTTATTGATTTGATTTTTTCTACTGCAAAACTATTTCTTAAATTTTTATTTTAAACTAAGCCTTAAATAAGGAAAAAAAATAGTTTAGGCAACCACCAAACTAATTTGTCAATTCACTTTAGTATGTGGTTTTTACATAATATACGCGTCGTGTCATACATAATATCGTAACCAGAACTACACAATTAATCAATTGTGCCACATTTCTAAGTTGTTTCGGGCTGATTTCGGTCTTGTCTTGCACCAGCATGTTACTTCAATTTGTATTGCAATAAAAACACTACAAAAAGCTTTCTAAACCTGGTTATCTTGTCTGGTAAGTAGCAAAATAAGAACAATGAAGGTTTACTATTAAAGAACGTAATAATTAACTTGGTTCAAAAGCATACAAATAAAGCTATGGTGTACACGAAGCCCTAGTCTAAAATCTATGGAAAGTTCAGTGCTAGATCTAAACTAACACTCATGCATTTCTGGATAAAAAAACAACCCATTTGAGTTGTCAATTTTTAGTTCTGGAAAGATAAACTTCAAATTGTTAACATCAAAGAATTAATTTTGGCTTTGTAATTTATTCAAGAATTGAAAAGATATGGTAAGTTCAAATAATGTTCTCGGAGACTTCATAATTAAGTCGTGATAAAAAATAAAATCTCTGAAACAAACATTCTTATAATAAATTTGATTTTCGTAACACCGCTAATAAACCTTGACCTCTAGTTAATCAAAGTTTCTTCTTGAAGTTTCTCACGAGGTTTTTACAAGATTTTTTAGCAACATCTCGATTAATTCTTAACCAAGTTTTTTTGAAGCTCTGAAGATTTTTAGCTAGCAGCTTTCTTTTTTTGTACTCTTGCTTGCAGAGCCCAAAAGTTTTCAATTGCTTTTCCTTGAGGAAAATTTGATAAATTTTCGTATTTAATCACATATTTTAACAAGTTACGAATTTCTTTAGAATAATGGCTTGTAGCCATATCCGGCCAGAACAAAACGTCTTCGATTTGTTTTTGCACCTCCTGAAGGAAAGCTTCCGACTTTTCTGTACTCGAACTACTTGATCTTCTTGATATTTTGGCGCTGTTACCTTCTTCCTGCCTTTAATTTCTGCTTTTAACTTCCAGTATTTAAGACTTAAAGATGCTACATTTAATTTTGAAGCCACTTTTCTTACACTTCTTCGGAATTGTCTTAAAACTCAAAGAACCAGTCTACATACATCTCTTAATGGCTCTTCTAATTATACTTTCATTATATCTTTGTCTTTTAAAATAACTTAATCATCATTATTCTGACGGTAAGAATCAACAAGTGCATTAGCTCGAATTTGGTACTCATATTCACAATTTAAAATCAAAGTGTAAATGTCATTGTTTTACTTTTCATTTGTTTTGAACCTAGCCACTGTGAATTTTTTGTCACGACTTCTCGCACATTTTTTATCTGGTAAACTCATGTAAATACCAGTTCTTTCTCAGTTATACTTGTGGTGGTTTGGCATAGTCTTAGTTGATATTCCTCCGACTTTGAAAACTACCGTGAGTGTGATCGCGTTTAGATAGCTTAAGCAAACTGTTTTTTTTAGCTTAATTACTTACCTATCTGGTAAGTCAGGTTTTATATCACAGCGTTTTGGTTTAGTTGCTTACCTATCTGCTAATCTTGTTTGAAGATATCAGTTCTTAGTTAGTTATACTTGCTGGCTTGGCCTAGTTTTGGTTAGTCTTTCTCAGACTTTGAAAACTATTTTTTGACTTACCTATCTGGTAAGTCACGTTTGTAAATATCATTTCTTAGCTATGCTTGGTGGCTATTTATAGTTTTCGTTGATATTGTTCACTACTTGGCGTGTAGTCGCATTTAGGTACCGTAACAATGACATTTTGGTCATTTGTCATGTATGTTAGTAAAAGAAATATAAATCGAATCCTTCTTGTATGGTCATCGATAAGTTTGGTTCAAAATTTATTTAGGTCAAATTAATTCTTCAGGGTTTGCAAAAGCAGTACTGAACAAAACTGAACAGACTGGACTTTGAATTGTACACACTTGAACCTCTTGGATGATGGAGGTCATTGGCAATACGCACAAATCTGATCACTCTCACACATAATAGCACAAGCTAAGTATCTTTTAATGCAAAGACCATCTGAAGCCAAAATGGCTTATTATTACATCTACTAACTACTACTAATCATTTACCATCGATAAGTTAATTACAAATTTAAAAACTAAATAGAAAAATCGTTCGTTTCACTTCCATAGGGTACTATGTATAAATCAAAATTTGAAATGGATCGCAAAAAAGCAAACTTTTTTTGTGTAAACAATTCACTTAGTTTTTTTAATTAATGGATGTAATCGTTAGTAAACAATAAAAACAAGAAAAATATAAAAATAACGGTAAGGGTAGCTATTCAACTTTTTAAAAAAAATCCCGAATGTAAATATTTGTTCACTAATTTTTTGTTGTTACGTATGTATATCTGTATTGGTATGATTTAGAAAGATCTTAAAAAAAACGAAAAAAACTTTTTCACGTATTGTTTCATAGTGTACGGCCTCGTTGGGTGTGCCTATAATATTTTAAATGTAACACTTTGCACTAAAATTTCAACTTAATTAACTAATTAATTAATAAAAGTAATGACTACCGCCATATGATTATATGGGACAAACCCTCTGTGTGGCGTTCTATAATTTAGGAAATAGAAAACATAATACCTGAATAACTCCGTTTTTCCCTAAAAGCTACACATTTTTTCTCATTCAGAATTGTTCTCCAAAAAGGTTAAAACAGATTAACATGTAAATAAATATCGAACATCTCATAACCGTTGAGAAAAGAGTAAAGATAGGGTAAACGTAGATATTCATTTCTAGAGTAAATGCAAATGAAGACGAGATTATAAGATCAGATATGCAGAAAGGAATTTGGTTTGGTTTAATATAGCAAGTTGAGTGTTAATACTACAGCCCTTCTCCACTTCTACTACCACTTAGTTATGCGTACACCGGGTTCTTCTCTACGTTTGTTTTAGTTACGCGCAAAGGAGATCGTAGTGTCGTAAGCAATTCTCTAGAAACGTTTCAAGAAATAGACGGTTAAAGAGACGACGCACTTTCCTATTCTCTTTTAGAGAGTATCAAACTATCAAGCTTAAGCAAATAACTACAATTAAGCAAACTAGAGAAATACTGAAGGTTTTTAAATCTCCAAGGAGATAATTTTTAGTACACACAGTTTAACTAGGGTCGCAGAGATTGAAGTCGTCGTTGGGGGTTTTGGAATTCTGGAGTTTGTCTAATAATGGATTTACTGCAGGGTGACGGATTAAGAAGCAAATATAACCTGGGGTGTTTACAAGTGATCTGATTTATGACGTCTCGTTATGCAGCACAGGTGGTGCTATCAGTTGTTTATGAAGCAGCGGTGGCGGCCTTCTGACTCGGGAGCACTCGGGGGCGGACGCGCGCGCCACCCGGCTGGGGCATTAAGTGGCGCACGAAAGAGCGCCGCCGCCGGGACGCAGTTACAGTCGCTTGCCGCTCGCGCTAGCACGGCTAAAATTGTGACCTACCCCGCGAATTACCACCCCCCAACGGTATGAGACGAACTTGCGGCTTCCAGTCTTCGAGAAGCGGGCCGCGCGGCTAGGTGTACTAGCCGCAGGACCGTGTGCACGCGGCACCCGCTCATCTCACGCGCCAATGTAGATAGTGAAACAATTCAGTGAGATTACGTACCTGCTAAAAGCATAGAATAATTAGCACATATTTTGATAAAATACTTAAAATTTGTGACGGTCATCGAAAATGTTGACCATGTCGACACTGATGATGCCGGCCCCTGCAATGACCACTATGTCCACTCCGGGACCCCTTCCGGTACCAAATAAACTGGAACCAAGTCCAAAGCTTTCACTGAACCATAATAGCAACACCTCCACAAACAAATCAGGTATGTGAGAAGGCTCAACATGTGGCTCTCGCATGATTGTTTCGCTTTTGGTCACGAACAGCCCCTACCTGAGGTCACAACAAGTTTCTACTATTCCGGGTCGTTTATAAGACTGCATGCATTTATTTGTATGAATAACTAAGTACCCACGCGCGTAGGTGTCCGCGGCGCGACAGGTTCCTTGAGACACGCTGCGGATACCGTTTGCGCCAATTTTGCTTATCGAAATAGATTGCAGCAAACTAACACCTCAGCATTGGGGTATACAATATTAACATAGCTCGCGTTTTTTTGTAAGATTACTTTGTTCTTTGTCTAAAAAATCCAACTAAACTTCCTTCGGTTAAATGCAAGCTGCTAAATTATTTATTGTTTCTTCTCACTAGCTTCACTATTTTTTATTTATAAAACAAGAGAACATTTGCTGCAACAAATTGAAAGTTTAATTTTTTCTTTCTTTAACCGGCAACTTTGAATTCCTTAACGGTTTGTGCTTATTTAACGCACTCCAGCAAACATCAATTAGATAAAAGGATTTTTTGCTGTTGTAAGGTCGCGGAATACATTCAAAACCATTTGAAACCGTGCAATCGTAAAACTTTACAGTTCTTTTCAAACACCACGCAATTTATCGAATTTTCTGCAGCAGTACGTATAGATGCTTAAAGGGACATGCGTTAAAACGGGGTTTCTTGATGCCAAAAACCAAAAAAAATACGGAATACGCATGGGTATAAATTATTGTCGAACAAATGAGGGCAACGAACTAAAAAAAGAGATCATAAGTACCTAAAAAAGTTTTTATACTTTTGTCAGCGATGTTTTATTGTTAAAGATGTAAAACGAACTTAATGCGTAGGTTCTCGGTTACGACTTGGGAATTACTATTTGTCTCATAGAATATTGAGAATGAACAATTACTTCCCTAAAAACAAATATAAATATTAATTAACCGCTTGCCGTTCTGGCAGTGTTTTAATAAAATAATTAGTAATACAATTTGTTAGCAGCCTATTTTGTGAACACAAATTTGGAACCCTACACACCTTCAAAAATTGCGTGACTAGCAAATTATTGCTTTACTAATAGGTATATTATTAATACAGTCTAATATAGCTTGGAGATTAATATATTTAAATGGCAGAAACACCCAAGAAAAATAATTTATTTTTACCTTAATTAACATTTTAGAATTTTATTTAATGGGCTTTGTATATAAATTACTCGTTAGAGCTTTTCGAGAAGGGGAGTAAAAGGGTTTTTTCCCTTAATTACACGATGAAAACAAGATTGATACTAAATAATATCTACTCGTGAGGTTCAATATTAAAAACTATATCTGCGTGAATAAAAAGTAGTTTTGTGGGATTTTCAAAGGTTTTTAAGGACCTTTGTTTGGTCTTCCTAATTTTTACGCTGTGGGGCTTCTTTTATACCTGGCCGTATTATGCACGTGCCAATAAACACATAATAGTGATTAAATGAAAAAAAGTTTTCTGAATCTCTACTATTCGATGTTGATATTGTTATACTTTAGAATTCCTGTTGACCTTCTTGATGACAACGAATTATTTATGCAACTCGAGAAGTGTATTTACAAACCAATTAAGGATTCATTTTATTTTATCTATCGAATTCGTAGAAACTTAAAAGATTGAAAAGAGTAATGTTTGTTTATATCTTGCGAGTAGTTAGCTACCTACATTCCATTTGGATACTTCTGTTCTAAGAATAATGCTTTGCAAAATAACGAACAGATAATTATCAAGCTTCAAAGTTTAGAAATCCAATAAATATTTATCAAACAGGAAAATCGTACTAGATTGTAATTATATGTAAACATTATCTTGAGACTAGGGGTAATTTAAGGAGGAGTGCCTCAGGATAGTGTGTTAGGCCCACTTACACATTAGCATTTTTTCTTTGAACTAACATAAAGTGAAAAAACAATACTGACCACTTTATTACTTAGTTCAGTGGTGTAAATACCAATTGTTTTTGTCTAGACTTAGTTTGCTTGAAACAAAGAGCAAAAAGTACCTACCTGTTGCAGTCCCACGTTAAGTGTAAACAATGTGGGAGGAGCAACCAGAGTTTTGACAAATTCCTTTTTCTGAGTTTCTTCAATATGAACGAGAAGCATCGCTAGTTACGCCACTGGGAATATTGTATTTCTAAGCAAGTTTTAAAATATAATCTGTTATTGGAGAAAGTATACAACGGGCACGCAGGCAGCTAATATAGGAGCAGCCTCTTTAAATTACAGGAAAACTTATAATAGTCGTACAAGAATAAATTAAAAGTAAATTCAAAGAATTTCTGAATTTTACCAATTAAGGCTTGATTGATGAGAATGAGAATCATAGCACATATTGCATGTACATTATGCTCTTAAATTACAAAAGAGAAGAATATTTATAGCTGTATATCTCAAGATTTCTAATCTCTGTGTGAGACGCAAGTTTATCAGTAATAAGCTTAGATTTCATTACAATATTGGCATTAAGGAACTTTAATCACGATAGTCTAATAGGTAAGTAGAAATCTTCAACGACAAAGTAGTTGAAAGTTTTAAAGTTTTCCATCTCAGATTTCTCCAATAGTTTGTGAGTAACCTTCTATACATTACAGAGATGCTAGTCTTTATTTATATAATTATTAAAACTATACTGAGACAACCAAAAAATACTCTTTGAAAAATAGGCATGAAAACTGATAAATTGCAAACTTTCCCTTTTCCTTAAATATGTTATTCTTCTATGATGATCTAAGATAGAATTAACCATGAAGTGCTTTAGTTGTGGTTTAGAATCTCCATCTCCAATTTAACGGTTAAAGGTTGCAGTTTGTGTAAATTTTGCACTTACTATTATGTTCTGTCCTGTCCTAAAAGCAAACGTTTATTTTGCATTTATGCATGGATGAATGTGTAAAACATCATCCGTTATTAATTTTAGGTGCATTTCCAACAATATTATTAATCAATTTTGATTAAAATTGAATTGAATTAATCAAAATCAGAATATATGATTAAATATTTCAGTTTATACGCACATTACTCACAAAGGATTTTATCATAACGATTTCTAAAATGGACTAAACTATCTTGCTTTGTTTACTTAAACTAACTTTTAAAACAAAAATAAAACATTTATTACCAGAAATTACAGCACAAAAAGAACCAGAAAAACTTTTATCGACTGCATTACAAATTTTGTAATGTTGCTTGCTCTTTCGTTTATTACGACTTTTCGATTGAAAATCGATGGTTAATTTTCTGTCCCTTTTGTTAGTTCTCTCTAACTGGGAAACACAAAATTAACGATTCTGTTTTCTGAATTTTGTTCTAAAACTAAGGATAAAATTTTAAATAGTTCCCTCTAACTAATCAATTTGTTGTGTTACAATTTAAAAACATTCCATTATAAATTCTATCTAAATCCATTATCTAAATTATCTGGTAGCTTTTGTGTACATTTGGAATAGTTTACTTCGACGGGAACTAATCAACTTTAACTACTAGTACACTTACTCTAGTAACCCTAGGTCTCCGCAATTCAGTAGATTGCTAATGTTGAATCAAAGATCATTCCCGCAACAATAGAGTTTACCAGAAATCCTCAAAAGGTTATTCTGAAAATTTTATTTTTACATTTTATCTGAGTAATGATAACAATAGGTATAAATGGAAAAACCGTATTGTAGTGATGTAAATAAACGACTGAGAAATAGCTGCATAAATTATGAATGACTATAGTAATGTATTTGTAATTGAAAGATAAACTTACCCTTATTTTTAATGCATCATAAAGCACTTATAAACAAAAAAACATAACAAAAGAAAAACCATTCAGAAAGTATGAAACTTTTAAAATAAAAATTTTTTGTAAGCGCTTGCGATCTTTATTAAAGAGAGATGAAGAAATAAGCTTTAATACATTCTATTCGTTGCAATGAATAGAGTCCTGGTGAGCGAGTCGCCCAAACATTAAGAGATCACAAGCACTAATATCTCGTAATCTTGAAAAGTAAGGAGTCAAGGTCTGCTCAACGACCAAGCGCTTAATCCTAGCACAAGCCAAAATTCCATGATAAAGTTTTCTTTGCCAAGAGGTAACTTTAAAGATAAACAAAAGCTAAGAGAAATCTAAGAAAAATATTTAATTTGCCTTAATTTGATTACAATACATATAAATTAGTGAAGTTGCTTATTTGGAGCAGTTTCTTAAGATGCTTACTTTCTGCTGTTTCTAAAAGATGTTTACTTACTTGCGGCAGCCTTTTTAGAATTAATTATAACAAAAAACTTACTTTGGCTTAGTAATTGATTTGCTATATCTTCTATAATATTGCAGGCCTAATTTTTAATTTAACCAGGAAAAGAGTTGCAGCCAATTTCAACAAGATAGAGAACCCGTTGGTGTTGTTTTGAAATTTGACTCCAAATAACCTTCAGTTTGGACAATAATAGAAACTCCAATTCAAAGCTTCTCAAAGGAATTATTTCTAGGGTGAATTTGACCAAATGTCGGGTCTTCTAAACCATCAAAACCACCGTCAGTTCAATCAATCAATCAAGTTCAAAATTCATCAAAATTTAGTTAATTCATTGATATAAATAAACGAAGACCTGATAAAGCGATCAGTTTCAGTTTGTCTTAGTTAGTAGGCAGTTTTTAAAATAATAGTCACTGTCAAAATACAAAAAAGGTGTTCTGCGTCTTTGTTGTTCTTACAGACTTATATTACTGTCATTGTCTAACGGTTAGAATTGTACATATTTATACAGGAAATAGTTACCAAATGCCAAAACGATCTTGTCTGTGATTAACGGTTGATTTCCCATTAAAAGTGACATATAAGGAAGATAATTTTGGTATTTGGCACAAACAAAGCAATTAGCAAATCGTGAAAGCGCCATGAAAAGATGAGAAATCTTTTGTCACAAAACTTTTAGTGTCTGGTATCTTTTGCGAAAAGAACAAAAATAATAACAATAAATAATAACAATAAATAATAATAATAACAAAATTCCAGTGAGTGACGACACCACGATTGCTCGATGCCTCCATCTTTGGTTCTTGTCTTGAGCAGTCGGTAGCAATGGAGCCGTAAGGGCATGTGGAGAATCTAAAAGTAGTAGACCAGAAACTCTCAGTGGCAAACCAATAATTGATACTATGGTTACCTTTGGTAGGGCTCTCAATATTCCTTAGCTGTTTCCGTCTGTATTTGTTCTGTACATATAGAGGGTATACTGCGTACAGCGAATGCCTACCTGTTGTACACCAATATGAATATATGTCTAATGAATTTAAAGCAACCATATCAACCAGAGGATTTTATGACAAACAACATTTCACCTAGTTTACTCAGAACATCTCAGAAAGCTCTCATATTAGGGACTGTGCATATGTCTCGATAGAAAATTTAAATAAAAAGTTTATATTTAGGAATTAACATTAACTAAATTAAGTACATTTAACAAGAAAATAGAATTTTAACTGGTTAAGCTGACGCACCTGCTGCTCTTTTACTTAACTTTGAACAAATGAGTAAAATGATTACATATCACTGTTAATCACAATAGATGTTGATCGAAACCTGGAAAAGGTAGTACTTTAAGATTTCAAGATGGACTATTGTAACAATTTGTCTTTTTGTTTGAGAACTCACTTTTGGAAGCTTGAACAGCACAGGATATAATCACGTAGAAGTCGTGGACAAAGAGTAGCTTAGTTAAATTAGTAAAACATTTCAAGAACAAATACATAAATACACCAACTGCCTCTCTCTATGCCTATTTTCTGCTTGTATCTCACCATCCCTTTTTGTATATCCAACAGTAAAAATCTCATTATCAGAGTTCGTCTTTAAAAAGGTCCTTTAATTGAATACCGGAAATGTTTCAAACTTTAGAAGAAAGGGCTGTTTTTCTCTAGTCTAATTTAGGCACCGTCTTAGGCTCTGTGAATTCGGTAGTATACAAGATGACCATTCTCAATATTGAAGAAGTTATAGAAATTCTTAATTGTTGGCTGAAAAAAATGCAATTTTACTTATTCCACTAATTCATTACAGTAATTGTTCAAAATAGTCATCACCGAATCTTGTACCAAGAAGTCTACGTTGACAAGATTTTGTCGATTTAAATTAAGCATGGGGTGCATTCTATACCAAACCACACGGGCGGTTAGCACGCACGGTGATGATTTAAATCAAAGAAGAAACAGTACTGGAAGTACGTTAAAAAAGGGAGGAAGCATTCTTTTCAATTTAAACCACAATACTACTTAGTTTGCTTCAATAAGTACATAGATGAGTGTTATCTATTTTAGTCGTTTTGGTACTTAGAAACTCTTCGATTAAAAATTTTGATGACTAAAATTTCTAAAAATATCCATAACCTTCTTCAATATTCAATTAGTCAAAATGGCTATTCTTTATTTTCGACTCGTAATGACCTAAGCTATACATTGGTGAAATTTTGAACATATGTCACAGGATACCCTGTATGTGACATCCGAATCAATATAGAAATTAGTCCAATGTGTTTGAAACAAAGAATTTCTTAAATAAATAAAAATACTTTGAGGACTAGAAACTAAATATTATTACCTAAGCAACCCATCATTATCAACTAGCAACGTAACATTTCAAAATTGGACTCTTTGAATTTTACATCCTAAAAATCTGA
This sequence comes from Ignelater luminosus, assembly GCA_011009095.1. NCBI lineage: Eukaryota > Metazoa > Arthropoda > Insecta > Coleoptera > Elateridae > Ignelater > Ignelater luminosus. Next base: position 28,876 of record VTPC01002496.1, read on the forward strand.
CTCTAAAACTGCCTATATAGAGAATTATAAAGAAATTAATTTGTTATATTTAAGGCAAATGAGATACTACTAAATTTATTGTTTTTATACACCTTAATTTCGAAAGAAGAAAGTCCACCTAAATTAAATGGTTTACTTATCTGGGGATATCTACAGGCAGTTTTTAGAGAAGTTTCTTTTTCGTATAGCAAAAAATTTTACAAGAAAATTGTTAGTCAACAACAAGCAGCTCACTCTAATGATGGGATAAAAGAATATAATATAATATTTTCGTTTATTATAAATATTACATTTTACGAGCTGCAAGCTTGTTTGAAAAAATGAAGAGAATTTGTTGATTATGAAGGTTTATTTATTGATTTTTTTAACGATTAACTTTGTATTGCGAAACAGAAACTTTCCCTATAATCGCTTTTGTCTAGTAGAATAATTTAATGCAAACATTCTAATTGCACTAGATCTTTGAAAAATTAGACTGGGTAAAATCTTGTTATTTAGACAAATCAACTCGCTTATCCAAAGAGAACGTTTTATGAAGTACTGGTTTCTCAAGAGTAAGTAGGTAAGTACTTCATAGCTGTAGTCGTCGAGTACTTAAACTAATTGACAAAACTTGTTTTGAAAACGTATAAAATTTTTAGTAATAAGAAATTAACTTTGCATCTCTGAGGAAAAAACTCAGGGAACTTATAAAATGCACTTCAGTAACTCCAGTACTTTATATAGACATTACCATGAGCTTAATCAGCATAATATGTCAAAGGAATTCCTGAACATAATCTGCAAAAATGAATCTCAAAAGGTATAAAAGTGTTTTGATGGTTAGAAAAATCGTTTTGGGGGGAAACATTTATTTAAAATTAAATTTTTACCAAAGATTAATAAATTTTGTAGGTCTTCATGCTGCTTGAACGTACGTAAGAAATGAAACCAACTAGAACATTAATGAATTTTCTAAAGTGTAACGGGTGCGTTTTTGATGGTTTTATTTTGTCGATATCAACAATTCTGCAAGAAACGTATAGGACTCGTAGCGGCTATCTTTTATCGTTACGGCCAAATTTCGTCCTTCTCCTTGTTTGCAGTCGAAGTAATTTGGAAGGGCTGTTGACATTTGCTCGTCCTAAGTTGGTGAAAATTGGCGTATTCGAGCTAAAAGTTGTGCCGTAATTTTCTGATATATTTGGAAATGACTGCAATAATTTTGTTCCTAATTCGTTCTAACGGAATAAGGTAAAATAAGCCCGTCAGAAGGTTTGCGATTACACACATCAGAAGATTCTAGTCTGCGACGAGACGCAGATTGCGCACCTCAAGTTGCATTCGTGCGAGACGGCACCGATATTAGCAGATAAGCTGATTCGCAGATGAAGACAAACTCCGGGGAGCGAAAGCCTGATAATAGTGACGGGCTTAGGGGCACCATTACCCGGTGCCTGGCACGGCATCAACCGCCTTTGCCGATTACATTACCCTCCGGATGCTCTGACTTATTGTGTCTTGTACGCAACAGAAACTACAAACTATGCAACAACTTCCTTCCCTATTTCAAAAGAAAGTTCGATTGATTCGATTCGCCCTAACATTATTGCGGAAAGAATCAGTAAATGTGACTGGCATTGTCGTCATGTCAACACGCTTATGCTGCTTATTGTGACAACATAAATACGCTTTATTCGAAATCGCATTTCCAAATATCCAGTTCGATCCAATTACATTATACATTTAGCCGTTGAAATCTATCGGTGGCGAATAAAACACGCTGAATGGTACCTATTCGTGTTAATGCTTTCCTTTTTTTTGTATTAACTAGAAAATAATATCATAATAATTAAATATTCTACAGTCTTTTCTTTTTGGCAAATAGAAAAACTAGAAACAACATTGCATTTTCACCGACTTGATTAGGTCTTCTTAAAGACCGCCACAATGCGGATATCTAGCAGGTCTAAAATGATCTAAATTATGATTAGTCAGATAAATATAAACCACTTAAATAATATAAGCAACGGTAGTCTTCGTAGGAATAATCGGATTTAATGGTGTGAAATCACCCATAAACTTTACAATACCTTACAGTCTATTTCTTCTGTGCTCATTATAGGACTCGCATAATAAGTTGCCAAATTAATGAAAAGACGTCCGTAAACAGATTAAAACGGCTTAGTGTGACGCTAAAATACAACATCCTACACCAACAAACTTGATAACGTCATCTAAGATCAATATTTTTGTCGTAACATTACGAGTGTGGTCGTAGGTCCAGTATGTAATTGTTTCCTCATGTTTTGGTTTAATAATAATTAGTTACCTTAGAAACCCGCTCGGACTTATAAATAGTTTTAACTTCATTAATTAAACTTACACTTAGAAACCCTAAATTCTGGATGATTCTCATTAAACTACATTATATATTATAATAGTAGAGGTTAAGATTTTTATAGACTACATCGCTCGGGGTCTCTAATAGAATACTCTACCGACAGTTCAACAGCATTGCAAATATTTTTACTTCCCTTACCTAAAACTCTCGTTATAATTGGCATGCTTGTGTATTTGATATCCATTTATGTAATTTCAAACAGCCGCTTGGAAATAAAATTATGAATTTGTCGCGTATTTCTGGTTGTTTTGTGCTATTGTGGTACAATTCAATTTTAGATTGTGTTGCATCAAACTTTCTAAATGCAATTTGCAGATTTGTTAGACCGTTTCTAACTGATTAATAATATAATCCACCCCTTTTTGAATTTATTTGTGTGCATTGCTGTTTTGATAACTGCATTTTAATTAATAATACCATATTAATTATTAACATTGTATACCTTCATTATTTGAGAGCAATTAAACATTGTACATTTAAATTTGCTTTACTTGTTTTATTTCCGAATCTATGAACAAGATTTATTTAATCTTGATTTTTAAGAAGAAGTGTTCTTACAGGTACACACACTTGATACACTTACAAGTTCGGTTTTATTGTATCACTAAACGAAGTGATACCCTTGACTATAATTTCAGAACTGATCTTGCAGTTAACCTTTTACAACTATAAACAAACACACTTATAGGTTATGATTACTTGTTAAGAAGATTAATCTCCAGTACGTTAAAATAACGAATTTTGTTTAATGAATTATACATCAAAAATCTAATAGTAAGCAATAAATCGAAATATTCTTAGAACTAATAATAAACCAAAATTAAAAATGTACGAGGCAAAATTCATCATACTTAAATTATTGATATTCAGATTTTATTCCACAATGGAAAACTACCTGGGCATTTCCTATAGTTCCAGCCTTTGATTTTTTTTAAGTATAGCAGTATTTGATGTGATAATTATTGATATGGCCGATACAGTTAATATATGGTAGTTCAAGATTTGACGCTTGCCATTGGCATCTTGGAAACGGTAAGAGATAGAGAGTTTGTTAAACTGGAAAAAGTCTGTTATTTTGGAAATCAATTTATTGCTGTTTGTTTCTCTCAGATATTGTCTAAAAATGAAATTTTTTAAGTTTCTTTAAATATGCGACTTTGGAAAAATGGTAACCATAGCATGAGAGGGTTAATCAGCAATATGGAAACAATAGTAACTTTTTGTCTTACTACAAACATAGACTATAGACGAGATCCTTTTAAAAATCATAGCATTGAATGTACAGAATAAATCTACTCGAAGACACCTCTCGCTTGTAGTTGTAAAGGAAGACCCGACATAACACATCGTTCAATAAGTCCCGAGACTAACAACGAAAACAACATTTTTTTTTCAAAAATCATTTTTATTCATCAATATAATCTCCTTTTAGAGTGATACAATCTTTCCAACGCCTTTCCAACATTTCTATACCATGTTTATAGAAGGATTTATCCTTTGCTTCAAAATAGGCTTCAGTTTCGGCAATGACCTCCTCATTCGAGCCAAATTTTTTTCCCTGGAGCATTTTTTCGAGATCAGCAAAGAGCCAGTAGTCGCTGGGGGCTAAATCTGGCGAATACGGGGGGGTGGGGAAGCAAATCAAAGCCCAACTCGTAGATTTTTGCCATTGTTTTCATGGACTTGTGGCATGGTGCATTGTCTTGCTGAAAAAGGATTTTTTTCTTCTTCATGTACGGTCGTTTTGCTGCGATCTCCTCCTTCAAACCCATGACTTTGCCAGCAGATTGCTGCGTTTTTGGACGCTTTGGGCGGCTTTCGCCAGCCATGCGCCACTCAGATGATTGCCGATTCGACTCTGGAGTGAAATGGATTGTAAATACGCTTCCATATGATATCTGTGTCATTTCTGCAATCTCACGGACCTTTACTTTGCGATTTTTCATTACGATTTTGAATACTTCACTCACATTTTCCGGTGTAACGGCTTCCAAAGGCCTACCCGAACGTTCCGCATCGTTTGTGTCCGTACGACCTCGTTTAAACTCAGCATACCAACGACAAATCGTTGATTTGGATGGAGAGGAGTCCGGGTAACGTTTCTCAAGCCATTGCTGGGCTTCTACGGTGTTTTTACCCATTAAAAAACAATGTTTTATCAACACGCGAAACTCGCTTTGTTCCATTTTTCAAACAAATTACAAAGTGACTTTACTCTAACCTCGATAACTCTGCTGTTTGTGGTCCAATCGACGTGAAATTTTTACACGTTTCATGTGAAGGTTCGCACTCTAGGGAAACGTGGCTAGTTTGGTACTACTAGCACCATCTCTGGGTTAGTCTCGGGACTTATTAAACGATGTGTTACCTAAATGTGGTAATGACGATGAAACGTCTTTCTATTTCTTTTCATTTTTTCAAAAGTACTGCCCTATTTTCAGTCAAAATGATGAGAAATAAGATTAATTATAATTAAAAAGATAAAACGAAATATCGATCTTATAAGCAAAGATAATTCTAAACGATAAAAATTATTTTTTTCTGGGCACCATGCGACTCTCATTCTTCTGTGGTCTAAATTGAAAATAAACTTGATATTTTTGTTGATTTCTGAGAGAGCACGGCCTTATTTCTTTCCTTGTAGTAGCCGTTAGTGCTATGGATTATATCATGATTACGTCAAACTAAAAAAATTTAAAGTGCGTGAACTAGGAACATTTCTATAGAAAATTCGCATTTTATGTTATTTTCCAGTAATGTTGGTTTAATTATACGTTAATTGTTGGCGTAATTATCTGAAGGTTAATTACGTATAGTTTCCACTATGATAATAAAAATATCTTGGGGTCTGTAATTGTACAAAATTGAATTTCGATACGTTTTGTTAAATCCTAACAAGTAATTCTCAGAATTTCTGTTTTCTCAATTTCCAACTGCTTAATTACCTTGATATTTGATCATACATTCTAGTTTAACAAAATCCATCTTCCTTGTCAGTTTAATTTAAATGTTAACACTAAGAAAAACATAACACTGAATTTCGAGAAAGGAAAACATTGTTGTAATTTCATGGGAAAATGATCCTTTTATTACGATATTATACGTAGTATATGTATTATATTTTTTTAGGTTACTACTAAACTTTCCTGGTTATTAAATGAAAAAGCTTCTTAAGAGAATTCCTACAAAAAAAAAACGCCAAAACAAAATCTTCTTTACAGTTAAACTAGTTTAAAACAACTTTTCAAGATTTTTAATTTTTCTCTAATTGTATTTCTAAAATGCATTTTTCTCATATTCCTAGTCTTCTTTAGTAGTAATACTGTTAACTTCTTAAAGCTCTGGAATATTATCCTCTTTTGCTAATTCTTTAAAGTCTTAATTTTTCTGCTTATTTCCTTCATGTCTTTCAAAACCTCGATTTTCGGTTGCAGAAATGGAATCTAATTTTGATCAACCCTGTATGTTGGATTTGAAAGTAGTGCATTCTCTTGCTGCTTGTTTTTCTAAAGAAATAAATTATTATTAGTATTTACGAAGCAGCGTTTATGTGACAGTAATTGAAAAAGTTGCAAATTGTGTGTTTAGTATTTAATTTGAACTTAAATTTTATTTTGTTTGTGACTGTGACTATGGCGATAAAACTAGAATATTAACGTATTCCTGTTCTGTAAAATACAACACTAGTTAGTTATTTATACTACTGTTCAATTTACTGATACATTGATCTGTTTTTAACATCAACCACTTATGCACTATTTGTATTATTCAAACCGTGCATAATTGTTTTTCGGTGTCTGTACAACAAAACAGATAAAATGTTTTTGGCTCATGCACCCCTTTCTCTATTATTAACACACATTACCTCGTTATTTAGGCTACCTTGGTTCACTTTTGTTATTTTATACCGTGACTCTTGTTGATTTAATATAACTTGTGTTATTCCAATCCAAACCAACTTTCGTTGACCTCACTTTGTTTTAATTATCCCACCTTAATTTACTTTTCTTAATCCATACAAATTAGTAGTATTTTGCCTAATGGAATTATAATCTAATTGAATCAAAATTTGCATTTACAAAAATATTTAAATCTTGAATATTGATGTATTAATAGCAATCTCGGCTAATGTTTTAATTCCTAGTTCAATCTCGTTGAAAATTATTGTAGAACAAGGAGGGTGCGGTGCAGCTTTCAAGTGGTAAATGCAATGTTAATAAAACAAACAGTACGCTCCGTGTTAAAACCACGGTCATACATTTTCCCCAGATTGAAATGTTTACTAATATAATTTACACGCTCCTCTAAGACCTGCTGTATTTAGTGTTGTTAGTATGAATTAATAATTCCAATGGAGCAGTATAATTTACATTAATCTTAATTAAATTAAAAATTTAGAACAGAAAACTGATGTCTAAGTAAGTAACGCAACAATACAATTGAATAACGTAAATTACTATAAGTATTAAACAAAAAAAATTAATGCACCAGAATAGAATCGTTTGGCGGCCTTAAGTTGTGAACGGTGAGTTTGAGAGGAAATAATCGATAAAGATTTGACTCCGCCAGTTTCCACTTTAAGAATCTGAGGTCACGACGAGGTTTACCTTCCGTGCCGAAAAGAAACTGTTAATTTTGTGTAACAAATTTATATATAGTGACATATTATAAAATCAGGAAAATCAAGAGCAGGATTAATCGTAATTTTATTAGTGGTTTTAAGTTTTAAGACTGGCGTTTTAGCAAGCAAAACGGGCTACTTTTGACTTTAATCTTGCAGGTAGGTACTTTTTGTGTTTGATCTACCACTTATGGTTTTACACAGTAACGAGTGGTAACTGTTTATTGCAGGGCAACATTCAGAAACTAACAAAAGTTTAGGACGAAACTGTCGCCAAATAGTTATCAATGCGTTTCATGTGCTAGACGACTTTTAGTCACACCAACAAATTATTCTTTATTTGCTGTAGCAATTCAACGTTACTAATTGAAAGAAAAGTAGCTTTTTGATATTGACCTAGATCTCCAGATAAACCAAGTTTATCCATCTTGAGGCATCATCTAGCTTCCTATACTGCCCTAAAATTACAAGCTTCTTTGCAGTAGAAATATTCGCTATGCAATCTGTGAAACAAGAGCTTTGTATGGTGATTATCAAGTAGAGATCTATGCCTGTACTTTATTTCCTAGCATTTGGCGCAATGGAATAATAAACTTGCATGTATTGTAGGGATGTAACATGACCTTCCTAAGATGAATATGAATATCAAATTATCCTAAACAATAAAGACTATTGTGATCTTTTTGTAAAGAAAAAGATTTTACCATACGTTTTGCATTTGACAACCTGAGACTGTTCAGCCAAGAACGCAGCATATAAAATTGGAAGAAGATTCCAATAGTCCAAATTTTTGTTTTGAAGTTGTAAGAAATGTTTATGTCTTGTATAATAATAGCATTCTGGCATTTGATTTCACGACTAAGGAAAACCTTAATGAGAGTAGACCTTACTTTCAACAACGTGGTATTCTTACTGTATGTAAAATAGACAATTTGACCTGTCGGGAGGAAATTAAAACGAGAAGCAAACAACATTGATGTACCAAAATATAGATTAGTCCAAGTGAATAATTGCTTCTACACTCTTGAGGTATTCTTTCAATCCAACTTATAATCATCGCATACAGGTATTGATTGAAGTTATACAGAGTACATAATTCTGCTTCAAGTAGCATCTACAAGGAGATACAAAATGTTTTTAAAGTTTGCTATGTAATATTTTAATAGTTTTTGTTGCACACTTACTTAGGAGGTTATCTGTATTTTTATCACTGTTACACCCTTTCTTATTGACTAATCCTGATATGTTATACAAGATTGCATAGGAAATAAAAAAATAATTCAATTGATAATCGGCCTGAGAACCTAACACCTGGACCTTCCAGATGTAACCGTAGCGTGAGGACCGCTAACTACATAGCTGAAGGGAGGTGTGACTAAGCAATAGCTTCCAGTAGTTAGAAGATTGGGAAGTTACTATCTGTAAACAAAGCATGTTACTTCCAAGATGTTCTCTGGCTTTGGGACTGGGATGCCTGTAGATGTTTGTGTTGTTTCTTTGGTATTCTTTTAGGAACTTAGGGTTAAAATGATTTTTTTCAAATGCAAATACATTTCAAAGCAATCGAATGTCTGATTATTTTTTACTTTGAACACTAACATTTTTGAAATTAGACAATCATCAATAAATTATATACGAGGTCTGTTCAAAAAGTATCGCGAATTTTGAATTTCCGCGGGTTACGTATATTCGATTTTCGATTTTTTTGTGGCGTTATGTTGGTACTCATGTCCCTCACTTATGCCGACAAGTTCGGCCATTTTGAATGTTCAATTAATTTTTGACAGCTGTTTTGCTTGGACGTGTTTAGGGTTGTCTTCGATTTTTGCCCATTCCAAAAAATGGATCAAAAAATCTGTATCAAATTTTGTGTGAAAAACAAAATTAAGTGCGCGGACGCATTCCGAATGTTGACTGTGGCATATGGTGAAGCTACCTTGGACCGAAGCAACGTTTATTGGTGGTACAAAATGTTCTCAGAGCGCCGAGAAGATGTGAACGACGAAGAGCGTGCTTTTGCACCATGATAACGCCCCTGCTCACACATCGTTGCTTGTGCGCGAATTTTTGGCCAAAAACAACACATTAATGATGCCGCAGCCACCGTATTCCCCAGACCTGGCCCCCTGTGACTTTTTCTTGTTCCCGAAACTGAAGAGGCCCATGAAAGGATGACGCTACGCTACGATTAAGGAGATAAAGACGGCATCGAAGGAGGAGCTGAACAAGATCACAAAAAATGATTTTTTGAAGTGCTTCGAGGATTGGAAAAAACGTTGGCACAAGTGTATAATATCTGATGGGGATTACTTTGAAGGGGACAAAATAGATATTCATGAATAAATAAATAAAAAAAAAACACAAAATTTGCGATACTTTTTAAACAGATTTCGTATGTAGGAGCGTGGAGCTTTCAAGATGCCCTCTAGATTTGAGTTTACGTTGTCGGTGTTGCCGAGATGGATGCCTGGCAGATATTTGTTCTATTTCTTTGGTATTGTTTTAGAAACTTAGGGTAGAGATGAGTTTTCTGAATGCAAGCATTTCAGAATAATTGGAAATAGGATGTCTGATTGCTTTTTACCGTAAAGATCAACATTTTTGAATTTAGACAATCATCAGTAAATTATGAACGGACGCACATCTCATATAATAGTTTGATATAATAATTTCTGCAATGATCATCATCTTAACAATGTTGATCAACTATTATTGCAAGATCGAGTACCACCATGAACTTTCTTCTTATATATTTAAGAGATATCGTTGCTAAAACTTAATCGTGCATTTTATGCTACCCTTCCATGATAAAGAGCCACTGACCGTTACTACACTTGTCATAGCAAAAATTATTTTTGATAGATTTTCTCACCTTATGTTACAAATGCATATGACAGAGGTATGTTGTTTAATTTTTATGGCCGTTTGGGATTTCTTTTCTCATTCTAAACAACGCAAGTTCGAGTCCTCAAATTGGTAATTTAGAAAAAAAATTTTGTTGATTGTCAAACGTTTTCCATCACAAGCTAGAGATATAGACTATTTTAAGAAATTTGGTAGAGACTAAAATAATTTAATTCACCTTATACTAGTCAGCCGTGCAGTAGCCACTTTACTCACAATGCTATTTTCTTCTCATAACTGCCCCAAATATAAGGTAAATTAAAAATAGAACTAAAACTGAAATTATAAGGTCCAAATTATCTCATGCAACAACATCCATTCGCATATTTTACAGTTCAGACGTCAAAACTAAATTGTTTGGTTCGAAATTTAGTTTTTTCTCAAATCTGCCCATCCCATTCCAAACAAAAAGTTGAGTAAAATCAAATTCAGTTACATAATTTTGAAAACTTGTTACAGCGACATGTTTTAAGACTATTATACATTTCAATAAAGTTAATCTCACACATCTTATTTGCTTGATTACAACAAAATCAGTATGATCAAGGTAGCGAAAGTTATAGATAATTCTGAAGTGCAACCACAATCGAGTGGATTGAAAGTAATATGAATTATGGCAAATTTAATAAAATCTATAAAAACTTTTTTTTTTGTTTTTTTGTGCAATTTTTTTAATTATTTCCGCAATAAAAAATAAAATAAAAAGTGTTTTTCATATTTACTAACGCCACATTTAAATGATAAAGGAACTGGCTATTGATTCTCGACATCAATATTTGGTAAGTGTAGAAGTCCTTGACAGGGTCCATTCAGATTTGAGAATACTCGTAAATCTTAAACACTTGTGGGGGTTACAGATACGGACCAAATATGTGTGGAAAGAAAGAAAAGGGATTTAAAGCCTTGGGCTGGGTTGCTTGAGAGCGTTCTAGTCTTTTATATAATCAGAGATTCAATTCAAAGTCCTATATTGTTTTTATTTGTTTCTTTTCCTTTGTTTCTTGTATTTGATTAGTATTAGTAATTGTTTGAAGAATTTTTAAGTTGTTTTTGTTTACTGAACCTGAAATGTTGTTAAAATAAATTTTTAAATATTTGCTTCAAGATAATTTTCTTGTTTCCGAAACTTAAATTGACTGTTTCACAATAATTGCCCGGATTCTCAGCAACAGCAACGTCAGTTTAATACAATTACAATTTTGAATTGTAAAACAATTATAAATTTTCTAAAAACCGTAAAGTACTTTTAACAACAAATTCGTGTTGGTTTCCTTACAGCCTTACACTTTAAATGCTGCTGCTGCAGTATACGTTTATAAGTGATCGTGTTCCGCAGCAATATATTCTTCTGTAGTTCCTTGGAGTCAAATAACAGCTTACTTTAAATATATAGTAAAATGAAAACAAATAATGTTGTGTGATTTTTCTGCACGCCAGGCAGGCATTTTTCAGCTTTTTTTTTGGAATATTTCGAGGATAGCGAGGTGATTTACTAAAAATATTGCTAAAAATAGCATTAGCTAACTATGTGTTTGTGGGCTCTATTCACTCAACAAAAACATCTAAAACAAATTACGTATAAATTAGGCGGTTTTACTAAAATATACAGTTTGATTATGAGATGTTTTTGAATTTGTCAGATGTAGGGGAAACGTTACTGCAGGGAATTTTTCAATTTGCTGAGTGATGCGTAGCCGGAATAGTGTGCCGATGGTGTAGGTTATTGTCCGTTTCCTTGAGGCGTGACAGGGGGTGCGTATCCGGCGTCGCCTGTGACGTGCGTGATGTATAAGCTGGCCATTAGACAATTAACTAGGTGTGATACAAGGTTTTATCTGTCCAAGTGCACAAACACATGAATATTAATGCAGTCTTTCATTTGGGAGTTGTAAACCCATTTCAGCGTGCATCATCCTACTTCCTTTTTTAGCACATAGTGCCCTCAGCTAGTACTTTTAGTTACACTCGTTTCGCCCCGTTGCTATTAACATATACCCGTTCCACAACGCGCTTTATGCTACCTTTGTGGTACAAATGAGCAATCGTTGACTTGTTTATTGGCATGGGAATTGCAAGACCATTTCCGTCTTTACTCGTTAAGTGCTTTTGATGATTAGTGAGAGCTCCGTGTAAATCAATATTTACTCGGCGATCGGTAATTATTATTCGAGCACAGAGCTCCGTTCACATCAAATATAATATTCTGGCAAGCAATAAATTCAGCCGTCAGATTTCCCGGTCGCATAAACTTCAGCCGTGCTGAAACGTGTTTGGCACGAACTGTTATTCTCGAATCTGGGCCTAGCTATGGTCAAAGAACCCCTCGCCTATCCTTGCTCACACGTCGTGTATTATGCAACTCATTTTATACTACCCAATCTCGGCTTATACCGACGTGTTCGCCAATTCTAGAACCGTACTTTTCCTACTTTAACGCATAATATATCAGCTACTTCCTTTCCCATACGCAGTCGTTAAACTCGTCGATATTTTATCATTAGAAATCGTATTCCTAACCAACTAGTAACCGCCCTCGACAGGCCGTAGTCATAATTTCAATCCCCTCTTTTTCTCTAAAAAACTTCAATCGTTAGCACCAAATCGAACGTGGTCGTATGGTTATTGCATTTGTCAGATGCATGAACATTTCCAGTTAACACAAATTTTCATACAGATTTCCTGTCTAAACATCATCTAACTGCAAAACATGGCATAAATAAACCCGAGTGAAGCATAATAGAGAGGAAATACTAACTGCACATTGGATAGCCTTAAGGTCTACACAGGAAAGTTTGCATTATTTATTAAGCGACGCTTCGTATTTTTTTCAGTTCCGACATAAAAGCAAAACTACGCTTGTATATCGCACAAAAATGATTATACGAAATTCATTGTTATATTCAAAAATACGGCACATGAACGTGTAAAAATTCTGAGCAAAGCAAAGCCTCTGTTATCTGTCAAATTATCGTTTCGCAAACAGTCCACGAATTCCGCTTTTGGATCTTATCAGAATTCCTTGCTTTTGTTCGCCGATTACAATACCTATTTTTAAAATTAATATCTGCGGCGTTATAAACTATTTGAAAGACTTACGAGTTCAATTGGCCACGTACCTAATTATTTTGTTTCCATTTTACTCTGGCATATCGCCGATAAATCAATTTTCGCCAGTTTTATTGTTATGTTATTTTATAAACTGGGTAAGCCCTAATTCGGTATGACACCAAAAGTATTTTATTTTAATGTGATTATTTCTGAGAAAATTGTAGCAAACAAGGATTTTACATTAAATTGTGATTACAGTGGCGTATCCTGAATAATTTTTATGCTGCAGAATATTTCGCATTAAAATTGTTTTGTTTTAGAAACTCTGCTATGTGTATGTACTATATAGCATAGATCGATAGATAAAGGATGATATTAAAACAATTATGTATAATTCTTTTTAAATCATTCAAGCAAAATACAACCAATAATTTACAAGTTGAAACTGAAAGTCATGTTTATAAGTTGTAATCAAGCTCGACTACTCCTAGTTTCTCTTGAATACTGAATGAGCGTACCTGGTAGCTTTAAATATTTACCTTGAGTCTTTTACCTACAGCATGGAATCTTAGGAAGATACACTAAAGTTAATTCATCTGAAAGTGAAACTTTTTCTTTTAGTTTTAGCTAACTAGCTTGACGTAATTGCCTACTTATACACGGCCGTGTCAAAAATAACGCACAAATTTAATAATGGCATTAGTTCTACTCTTTCAGAAAAATGCTCGAATAGTAGGTCAATTCTTATTTTTTATCAGAAACATTTCAAACAGAAAAGCTTTTGCTTCAAATTTCAAGATTAGTAATTAGCAAGATAATGTAATTGTACAAAATCGATTTTGTGATATATTTTGGAATTGTATGAAATAGTTCCTGGTTTGCTATCCTTGTCTTCTGACGACAGTTATTCTCACATCTCCAGCCACTATGGTTCAATAAAATTTTTGTTAAGTCTATAGAATGATTAAGTCTATAAAATGATTTGAAATAAGTAAGACTCACTGTAAGTTTACAAAGTTATTTCAGCAACATAATGATTTTTGATAGGTCTTTTAATGTTTTCTAAATCTATAGTATAGCTTATGGTATATTTTCGTACTAAAAATAAGGAAAGGGTTTAGATAGAAAATTGTCCAAAAAGTCTCCAGAATTTCAAGCAAAGAACGGACAATTTTGTTTTGAGTCTGCAAAGTATACTCCGTAAGAAAGCTCTTTTGGGCAAATTTCTAATCGTTTTTGATTTTGGTTTTAAAGCATGTACTTGAAGTTTTGTCATAGACTTGAGACATTATGGTAAATTGCTACCCTTTAAAAAGTCAATAAATTGTTCAACTTAATTTACCCTTAGTTTGCCTCAATAATTCAGTATGTCAAAACTTTCTTGGTTTCTAGAGTTTGTTGTTTCAGATTTAAGTATTGTTTTGCTCTGCTTAAAAATTTTTTTGCAATAGCTTGTTGGCCAAATATGTTTTGGTTGTACAAATCGCAAAACCGTTTTAGTTTTGGTTGTGCATCTTTTTTAAGATCATATATGTTGAAGTTGTTTATGATACCTTACATATATTAACGTTACTTTTTGAGTGATAAGTTGTGCAGAGTGGGACTCACCTAGGGCACTAGGAGTTTAGAGACTCCTGGGCCAAACCGTCTGGGAGCTATGTTGAACCAAAATTTCAACCCTTTGCCGCATCAAAAGATATTTATTAATTTAATGTTATTGTATCATTATACAGAGGCCAAAATCTCTTGATAGATTTGTAAATTTTAGCAAAGCACTTGTTCCTTCATTTTACCAGATTTTGCAAAATAGTAATACATTTAAACAAAACTCCAACATTTACAGCAAAGAACAGCTATGATGAAACTAATAGAAATCTCATCAAGAATATCGATTACTGTTGAATGTTGAATATCTCACTTTTTCCATATAGTTAAAGAAGTTTATCGTTCGGGTATTTGCATTTTTAAATTCTTTATATCAAAGCTGCAGTTTAGGAAATTCTTGCCCAAACGGTACTGCTAATTGAAAGCGGTTTATTTATTGATCTAAAATTTTCTTTGAATTTTATTAGTCTGACGATTTGTGCTGCTGCCAAGATTTGAATATAAAGACGCAGTTAACGTCAAAGAATTTCTAAAGTCTTGATTTAGAGCAAATTATTCATTCAGGAAAGCCAGAAAAATCTAAATAAAAAATTAAACTTCTTAAATGTCAAACCAGCTGCAGTTTCTATACTTTCTATGATACAGGTAACATAGTGGCATCATGATTCCAGCAAGCAAAGAAAATCAGTTAACCTAGTATACAATGTATTTACAAGATTCTACGATTGATTACAAGGTACTGAGAAAAATCCAAGAAATCTTTTGTTGTGCAGGCAAAATGTTTTAAGTATCCTGATATGTTTCTATTAGAATTACATTGGACACTTCTTTTCTCGCTGCTTTTTTCTATAAGGTAGCCTTTGTTGTTTTACTGTCAAAACTACTGACACATCGAGATTTTGTGCAACTATAGCACCCAGTCTGTATTAGTAGTAAAACCAAAACATTCTCAGTTAAGGCATTATCTGGAAAAGAGATCAAGTAGTAACAATAGAAGCTCGCAAGCTTGCAACTTTAAACCGAACATGTTTTGCACATTTCCTTTACTCTTGGTACCTTTAAATTTCCTAGTATTTTCCATTTAAAAATGTACAAGAAGTTTTGGTATGGCAACTTAACGTTATCATGGTTATAGTTTTTCAGGCCTTTTTCCATGTATTGCTCGATTTTTGTTTGCGAGTCTTTGATTTTTATTTTTTATTTTGTATTTATGATAATTTACTTGAGTATCGGCAATTTTTTATTTTTTTTCTATTTTTGCTTTAAATGTTAGAATTGGGAATTTTATTTCCTTTATCTACGTTAATTTTAAGTGTTTTGGTTTCTATTTTGAATCAAGTTCTTTCTATTGGCAGTGTTGCAATCTTGCTACGTGACTATAGATTGCAGATTTAAATTTCAATTAAATTTAATATAAGAGAAAGAGAAATAGAATTGATTAATTTTTAGCGGTTTTGTTTTCTTAACCTTGTTTGGCGGTATAATGTATGCCTTTCTCTTTTTTCATCAATTTTTCCGGTACATTACTTCATCGGTCCTATGTTCTCGGTTTTTTAAGTGCTTCTTTAACTCCGCGATGCATAAAAATCTTATTTATTATCCTTTTGCATTCTACTTCACTTGATGTTGGTTTTACGTCATTCCATTGTAAAATAACGTATTATGTTAAGGGAATTAATTTAGAAAATATTGCAAACAAAAGCTGAAATTGAAAACAAAATTTTTTTGTTTCACTTTTAATTAACTATGTTATGTGATATCTGCTATAATGTTATCTTGCTCAAAAAAATTTGCAAATTTAATAAGTAAAATGTGGAAAAACTGTAAAATAAACAAAACAATTTTTAATAATTTATAACATATTTTTCATAAGAATTTCAGTAAAGAATTTTAGTAGGTATACCGATTTTAGATTTATAAGCTAGCGCTTTTTCAGTGGAATACACACCATTAAATTTTCGACATACGCGGGTGTAAAATTGAAGTTTTGCAAGCCATAAAATACCCTGAGTCTTTTCTTGCATGGAAAATGCTTTTGTTATAAAATACGACTTTAGCTTTAAGCATCAAAAAACATCAAATACATTTTTGTTTTATAAAATATTTATTCAAGCGTTTGGTGTTGCTTTGAAATGAAAATGTGAAACAAATTTTTTTAAATATACATATAGGTTGGTTCAAAATATTGTAGTTGTATTAGTATTCAACTGTCAATTTAAAGAAATTTCTTTTAGTGAAGTTTACTATGTAAAAATGTCAAAATTGAAAGAAAAACTCGTTGACCTTATTTTTTATAATAAGTGATACACATACTTTTATGACATCGTTCATTAAAAACTTCTTCAATATGCCAGTTTTACTTTGTAGAATTATAAACTTTCTAAATGATCTAAATCGGCTCTCATCAGAGGTTATTACCTACTAGCGTGACAGTGGTAGATATAATCCAACTTTCAGGGTTTTACTTTTGCAGCTATCTATAGTTTATCCATTAATTTTTAAAAGAACGACAATCAGTGTAACAATAAAACATGCGATTTTCCTCTTGTAGAGAAGCCTGATGCAGTAGAACATTTTAAGAAGCCTTAATGTATAGAAATATCGATAATGCAGTTTCGAGCTTTTCTGGTCATGTTATGCAATATTTTATTGATTATTAACTATGAAATTTAATAAAATTTTCACCCTATTAATAAAAATAAAATATTTACTCTGCAGGATTTCTTATAAATAAAGAAAAACACCAGTAGGAGTAAAATCTAGATATTTTTCCAGATTCCATAAGTTGGCACATATTCCACGTTTTCACTTCCCACGTATTTGGTAGCTAGCTTTGTAAATTCCATGGTAAAACGTTTTTGATTTTCTCAGCTTATGGTCTTCATTTCAAGATCAAGATCAAAACTCGCATAAATCTTGGTCTTGATATTAAAGATTCTGTCCTGTTTTTGTTTTTCGAAAATTAAAGAAAAACTTTACATGTGCATGGTGGATTTTACTAAACAAGATGTGCACGGAACTGCATTTTAATCGATTTGGTATTTCTAATATGGATGGACACAAATTTGAAACGTTTTGTATATTTAGAAGTAAATATGTGGAGTCACAACAATTTTGATAAGATTTCGGGGTTTTGAGCTGAACATCCTACAGTTTTATTCAAAAATCGATTACATGACTTTAAAAAAGATCTAAACATTCCTGGAACATATGAAGAATTGGAAGATGATATTGTTTAAGAAAAAAGTTAATAAAGACACTGAGACGTCTGAATCTCTTGGTAAGTTGACGCGCCAAGTTGGCTTGGTTCGACTCACAGAGCTAATACAATTTGTTGAATGTCCAGCAACTTTTCATAATTTCGACCTGCTCAGCAAGATTGGCTCTTTGAGAGGTCAACTTGCCAAGGAACTCGAACGTCTAATACCGCCCAACACCATTTTCTTGTTGAAGAAATTTAAAAAAGATAAATCAATTTTATAGGATACAAAGGTTTTTCCTAACAGCAAGATAATTTAGAAAAATTGAATACTTTGATGTTTAATTCTATTTGTAAAATTTAACAATGTTCTTAGTACATAATCAATGCAATAAAGTTTCTGTCTATTAGTCTACTACATTTCAGATTAGCGCAGCTGTACACATCCACAATTCACCCAAACCTTCAAACTATCTTTTTAGTATAGCATTACAAAGATTTACAAGAATAATTGCTTTTCTGAAATTGTTTAGATTTAATAATTATTTACAGAAGTTTTGCCTTTTTGTTATTATTGAATTGTTGGGTTAGGTGAAAGAACTTGCTATCTCTTTACTATATTGCATTCATATTGTGAGAATCTTGTAGTTTGTTCTAAATAGGTCATCTTATAAGTGATGCAGTTATTTGTTTTTACGCTGATGTTTGCCATATTTTTGCCAACCAAAAAGTGTTGTAAACTACAAAACAAATGGTAACTGGGGAACTGATGGTATTTGAAGAACATGCGCTGGATGAATTATTGTTTTCTAATCCAGCTCTTAGTTTTTCTCGCGTTTATTTTGCCTTATGCGGTCTAGCCCTACCGATTTGCTAAAGTTGGCTATTTTTCTTCAAGTGCTCTTTCAAACGTTCCAATTGAGCACAATATAATTTAGCAGTGATGGTCTTGCTTGGATTTGGCAGTTCAAAATGAATAATAGTAATCCTTTTCTAGGTTGAAGTTGGCGATAACCATTGCTTTTTTGCCTCCAGTAACGATGTTCTTCAAAAATGGTAATTTTTTATCTTGACGATAACGCAGATCAAACATATACCCGTAAATGCAAATTTGCATCGAATAACGTATGGGGCACCAGATTTCCCAGTTTAGAAACTTTACCAATACTTTTCAAATAACGGGGGGCAGTAGAATGCAAAGCTTTGAGCGTTTCTGCAAATTGTTCAATAGTTACTGACGAGTTATGCTTCACTGTTGTTTGCAAAAGGTCTCTATTGAAATATTACCAGATGAACTTTACGTAGTTTAGCTTTGAGACTGTAGCTAACTTAATGCTATATACTGTATATTAGTTGCTACTATTGCTACTGTTACTTTTATAAATTCTGCATGACTAGTCAAGTGCACGTTTTTTATCCAAAGCTAATAAAAATTATAAAGAAATTTGATTTTTGACCGCACATTTAGTGATTTTAAACCACTGTGTGCAGTGGCGTGCATTTTAGGTACAGCAACTAAAATAGTCATATTGGCAGAATATTATGTACAACAAAGAGTTCGCATTGTTTTCAATTTAGTTTTATCTTCTTACCCAAAAGTATTGTGTTAGGGTTTTTCTATGATTGTAACAAGGCTCATTTGTTAATAATAGTAACAAAAACAAGATAATTAGAAAAATCTTACAATACAAAACATAAAACGGAAATTTAGCTTAATTGATCTTAAACGTTGCAACTACAAGAGAAGAATTTCAATTAGTAAAGTTCTCTTGTTGTTCAATTGTTGATGTTACTCTGGACAACTGAGAATAGAATCTGCTCACAACATACAATTAGTTGCTTAGGCTTTCTTTTTTTCTTGTCTTTCTGATGATAGTGGACCAAATGTTGAGTTCTTTTAAAAAGTGCTAAGAGGTTTGCTACCACCTTTGCTTTTGAGTTACGCGTAGGAAGCCAGATACTGTCGTGGATCATAGGAACTTCAGTTTTTAGAGAGTACATGCAATGGTTTGTAATCGTGATACGTATAGACTGCGCATTCTTTGTTTGGACAGTTCTGTTTTGCGTTTTTACTAGATTTGTATATCGTCTTTGATCTCTGCGATTGGCACTTGGACAGTCCATAAAACATTGTAAATATGTATCTGTACATTTCGTGAATTCCTATTGCCTAACTGTCAATTTTTTACTACATTGTTCATAAGTATGTTTAGCTAAACAGATTTCGGTTGTTTAAAAAAGTTAAAACTTTACCTTGAAAAGGGACATTGTGATGTATGAAAATTAATGAGTTATCTGATAATACATTTAGGACTTACTCCAGACAAGTAATTAAAAGTCAAACACCATATCCCAGTCGACTTGGACAATTTTTTTGGTACTAAAAGTCTAAATTGGCCACTCTTTGATTTAATTTCTAGATTAACAATTTGCCCTGTAAATTGACCCAGATGATGTATAAGTGATGATACCTGCCACCCATGCACTTCGCGTAGTGTAAATGGCACAAACAAAGCGAAGCTTCTCCAGACAACTTGAGTCTGAACTTGGTATTGGGAAGATTTCCCTGGACTTGCACTAAAAAAATGACAAGATATCCAGTCATCATGATGGATAAAATACTTCTACTTGTAAAAACCAATCAACGAAATCATTACGTCATTAGTGACACATTTCTTAAATGGCTCCTCAAAGCATCATGTAAATTGTTTTGTGAGGCCTTAGTGTTCATTGAACGATAGAAAGGTATTTATATTTACAATTGGAAACCCTTAATGCATTAAGAATACCCAATTCTGAGAAGTTAAGAAGATGGAGATTGTGGGACGAGGAGAAAAATCGAGATTTAAAGTTTCTTAAACCAGAATAACAGATACTAAAGACCATTACGATTTCTAATCTATAGCAAGGCTATTATGGTTAATAGTTCAAGAGTTGTTTGCAAAAATATTGTATTTAATCTGAAATTTATTCATAACAAATAAAAGTTTATGTACACATTTATAAACAATGAAAACTGAGAGACTCTTAAGATTTTGAGTTTACGTTTTAGTCATACCATGAATTAATTGAGCATCTACGTAAAAGAAGAAACATTCGGTTGATTTTGTTTATGATATAATTCATACCAATTTATAATAATAAAACCACAAATGTTGATGAAGACACGAAAGCGAGGCCAGACGTTGAAGAATTAATTTAATCCTTACGTTAATAAAGGAATTTACTATACCCAAATCAAGTGTAGTATTGATGATAATAAAATCCAAAGTTCGTTATTTTATCGACAGAATAAATTTTCATAATAAACGTGCTGAATCTTGAAGTTAAAACTCGCAAAAAATCTGTTTCGATGTGTAGGTATAAATCCATGTCGCATTAATTTACAACAACCTTGTTTAAGGCACAAATTGTTGATAAAACTTTTTTACGATCATATTTGCCATTTACGATGTAATAAAAGTTAAAATGAATTATTGTCGATTTTACAGCGAGATATTAACATGAGCAAAATTTAAACGTTATTCCTAATATTTTTAGAAATAATGGTATCGTAAAAAAATAAATAAGTCAAATGATTAAAATATTTATAAAGGTGGAATTTCTTTTTAGGGTGAAAATAAAAATGGAAAAATTCCTATACAAATTACTTTTCGCTACAACGCAAAAATTTCACAATATAATTTGAAATATTGACCAATACAGCATTTTTAGCAAATAACAATTTGTAGCAGTATAAATTCAGATTGATAATAATTATAATTAATGGTTTAAAGGTTAATAGCTAGGGCTAATGACTGTCGATAAAAGGTCGCTATGTCTGCATTTTTCGCCAACTGTGCCTAAAGTTCTTAATAAATTCCTCCCTCGATAGCAGCAAAGACATTTTACTAAACTTCATGGCGTATACTATTGTCATTTTTTAAATTTTGTTTATTATTGGATGGGAGAAACCTGTGTGTTTATACGAAATCCATTAACCGAATAAATTTATTCACAAATTGAATGAAACACCAAACATTAATCGATTAAAAGTTAACATCCAATTTTCAGCAATTATTACTGAAGTATGTAATCATGCACATATGTACGTTCACATGTTAAAAATACAAAAGCATGAAAAACGCGCATAGGAAGGCCCGTGAACTGCGTGCTGTTCAAAATACAATCAAAATACCGGTGCGACATTAATGACAGCCGTAAAAATGGTAGGGATTGACGTGCATCCCTAACACAATTGACTCTAAAAGTACGGTGCACTATGGAATTGAAAATTCAGTTTACACTGAAGCAGAGACGTATTAAAATGAAATTTCTCTTTTATTACCGTCGAGGTTTTTATAAGTTTTAATGAGTTGAGCATTTTCGTTATTGATGGCATTATAAATTTGAAACAATGTTTTCCTTGAAAGTGTACTTGATTTTAATAAAATTCTTCATGATTAGTCAACATAACCAAATCATTCGTTTATAAATATAGTAACCTAGTGAAACACGATAATCTAATCTTTATGAGGAAATAAAAATAATTAACCCACATTTACTTGAAACCTTAAATTTGACTTTTGTATTTCTAAGCAAATAATGCACTCTAGTGGAATATAGTTTTGATAATTTAAGCAAATCATCTTTTATTGCTGCACGATTACAAATAAAATATCTTATCAAATTCAGGTTAATCTCTTTGAAACTGAAAATAAAAGTACGTGCAATTGGTGATTAACCTTTACGCTTTGCAGTATGGTGTCAGGTTAAAAAATGGTTGCAGCTCCGAACAATGAATTAGGTCATGAATCTTTATAAAAATGACAAGATTGATTTTGCTCACAAGGTACAGATGGCCTGAGAATATTATTCGAATACTTCAAAATTCACTTTGGTATTTGCCCGCTACAAATTAAAATAAAAGCAGTAACACGCAAAGCACGCTGCATACAAGTGAATCTCAGTAGTTGTGCCATTAAAAACAATTTTGAGTTAATACCATTTTCTTCTGTTATACACAAGTCTTTTAACTATTGTTATTTAAGTCTGGGTATAAGCATAGCATTTTTATCTGCATGTTAACGTTTTTTAAAAATAGGTTACAAGCGTGACCTTCATGTACTTATACTTATAACAATATAACCTTAATGCTGAAAACTGAAATATGATATGAAATACAATAATAAACACTTCTATCAATACTACTCTGTATTTTCGAAATGATGCCTTTAATTTTGAAGGCATCCAAAATTAATTTCATACTAAAGATAATGTAAGCATAATAGATTTTTGTTTTTTGTCGAATCTTCTATATTAATTATGAAATCAGTACCAAAGTGAACTATCAATCGCGACATTATATGCTTTAACAATATCAAATTCTGAACTATTGCTTTAATAATATTAAAAAAGAGCAGCAACGAGCGTGAGCAAACTTTCAATATGAAGGAAGCGTTCCACAAATTTATCGTTGCATACTGTTATCGCTGACAGAAAAACTTTGTTATCCGTCTTTTTCGTTTTCTTAGATAGAGATGAAATAAATGCTCCCGTGCAATAACAACCTTTGTCCCTCCCTCACTTTTAGAAAGTTTGATTTTGTCAATTACTCTAATTAAATTATACTTTTAAAGAGTCATCTTTCAAGAATTAAGACTTCTTGTACAGCGCTGTCTCAAGAAATATTCCCAAGTTGGTTTTTATGATGATAAACGAAGACTAATTTTTGTGCTTGTTTCGTTTTATTAAATTTTGCGCTTACATCAGCTGTCTATAAAAGTTGCTTTTATTGTTTTTAATTATCACTAATAGCGTTATGTATTTAAAATTCTCCTTGTTATTCTAAGTAAAAGTAAGTTGTTCAAAATAAAGGTTGTTTTTAGTATCTGCGGGAAAAAATTGCTTCTAATTAGGATAATGCGTTATACGTATGTACGACTATGTGTATTGGAGATCTAAATAAATCAGGATAATTTAATTCTAATGGAATGATGATAATTTAATTACTTTGAAAACAAAATCCACCTATAACAAACCATAAAAGGGATAAAATTTGCATTTAATTAAAAATAAATTATTGAAATTTATATTTTATACTGCGCATTGTAGTTAATGGAATTTTACTGTTTTTGCCTTTTTATGTAACATTACAGTCTAAAAAACATAAAATAAATAATCTAACCAAAATACTACTTTGTAATTTAATAGGACAACAATAAACAACAATTTTGCACTTAACCCCTTTAAATAAAAAACACGATACGCTACATGTAGAAGTTGCTTTGAACATATTAGTTATTTAGTTTGTTTATTTTCTATTTAAAGATAAACAGTCTTGTTTTACATTTTTAATTTGAAACTTATTTTATTTAAATAATAACTGTGTAAATCTTATAGCTGGGATTATTAAATATAAATAGTGAACGATAAGATATAAATAAGAATAAAAGCACTCACTTGATAGAACAAAAATACTCACTGGAGAAAAAGAATACTACTCGTTTATAAAAGTTGATTAGCTTAAGAAAAATATTAGAAGCTCAGAAACTGAATGCTACTGATACTTAAACAATCTAAGATTACGCAAAAGCAAACAAGTTTTGGTAATATGATAATCCCAAGAAATTATTTACTTTTAATGTAAAAATTTATTTTTTTAGTTTGCCAAACAAGTAAACATTTAAATTACAATGTGAATTAAAAAATATAAAATCTTAGAACAAGGTTGTTTTTCTAATTTTCTTTTAGAATTTTTAATAGGCTCATAAAAGACTCACCCTATAAAATAACGATTTCCTCTAATATCTTTTTATATATTTACCATTATAAAAATTAATTTATGTAGTAGTCATTTCTGTAATTCAACTAAAATTTTCTTTTTAACTTTTTCTAATTAAAATTCAGTTTTTTAATAGGCATTTTTTCTTCAAAGAAAACATCAAAGCGGTATTTTATTTGATCCGTTTAAATGAAGTTTTATGAATTTGTCTCGTGCTTGATTTTCGGACTTTGTTGTATGTACATTTATCCTCGTTTACTTGTACTCGTTCCTTGATTGTTTTCGAAATCTACCCTTGCACATTTTAAGGTTATTTCTTGGGGAGCAGGTGAACAATAAGAGTGTCAATTATAGGAGGGATACTACATTCAAAACGTTTAAAACCCACAACCCGATTTTCAACTGAAACATCTAATCTGTTTGAATTAAATCCTTCGCCTTGACTTAATTTCATTACGAAACCCATATTAGGACGAAATAAAATCAATTAAAAACTTTTTATTTATTCGTATTAAATGGGAGATCGTGCTGAAAATATCATCGCTTCACATTATGAATTTCAATGCACCATTATGTATTCTAATATTAGTGTATTAGTACTATAATTGATTCAATTTTTGTTTTTAATTAAATATTTCAAGTAAGAATGCTGTACTTGTTTTCTTTTGAGTTATCTTTTATGATTTCACATAGTGGAACTATAGTTTTGATCTGCTTCTTCCAGAAGGAGCAGATTTGGAGAATTCGTCTTGAATTTTTTGTGCATACATAACTTGTACCGTTATACATGTAGTATATCTAATTTGAACATGTTAAGCGGGAACATTTAAGCTTGCGATGATCTCAATGAACATCAGATTTCAGTTCCATTCAGAAGGTATCCATTCCATATTATGTTAATCAATAATTTATTTTTTATTGTTCTGTTACACAGATGCACATATCAATACATAAAAACAAAAAAAAAAACGAAATCTTTTAGAGCAATGAACATTGGCCATAAATTAAGAAAAAGAAATTATTTTGTAAAACATCCAGACTGACCAATATACAAATCTAGTCCTCAGGAGTTCCAGTTTGTTATACACTCGAAATCTAGTAGACTAAAACTGGAAAATGAGCTGGACATTCTATTCAACTAATCCATCTATTTGATATTATTTAGTTTCAGTAGGCCTTGCAGAACATTTTGAAGCAAATGAGCTCTGTTGAAAGTGTAGATTGGATCAGAGAATGATAATTTTACTTTCTTCTTCCTAAAAAAATTAATTTTCATTTAATATTAAATTATAAATTTTGATTACGATAATACTACTAGAGTCGTAGTAGACGAGTGGTCAAATCAAAAATCGTCTATTAGAGGCAGCTGATTATGGAGAGATTGAAGAAAGATAGAGAGTGTAAACAAATAAAAAGGGCCAATCGCCTAATTGGCTGCATGCTTTGCTTCTATTTATGATTATATTTACTAAACAATGAAAACAAAAACTTTATTACACACTTAAGTCAAAACTTCAAAACTTGTATTTATATTTTGATTAAAATACAAAGAGTCAATGAACACATTTGAAGGCAAAAGTATAATTTCTTATAATAAAGCCGAACTTGCAAGTACATGCGACTCGTTATTGTTGAGATATGTTTACGAAATTTAAATAGGTATGCAAAAATAATTATATTCAAGGTGAAATTTGTCACTAAAATACCAGACTACTTACTATTTGTTGGTTCTGGTATAATTATTTTAGTCGCCACGAAAACTTTTCTATTTATTTTTCATATAGTTATCTATCTCAGATGAAAAAACTTATATCTACTGGATATTATTAATAGTATTCAAGAGTTGTGTGATATCCTCTCTATGTTAACTCAAGTGTGAGATATATTTTACACTACCTATTGTAGTTGATGGAATTTTTCTATATTTACCTATAAAGCAATAGGACGTTTAAAAAAGCTTTCCAAACGCACCAGCTTGTTGATAGAACAAGAATACTCACTAAAGAAAAAGAATACTGCTTCTTTGAAAATAGTTAGTTGGCTTATTCTCGTTTATAAAAGTTGATTGGCTTAACATTGACGTAGATTTATCCAAAAAATTTTATTGATAAAGTGGACTTAAAGTTGAAAATAACAATTAGGCTGTTTTATTGTTTCTGGTATGAATATTGTAGCCGTTACGGAATTTTTTCTATTTATTATTTACTTATTATTATTTTCTATCGTAGATGAAAAACCACGAGATGCTACTCGATAGTATGAATAGTAATCAAGAGCTGTTTCCATGTCAACTCAAGTGTGACTGTTTAGCAAGATGCATAAAATTTCCTTTATATTTCTCTTAGTACCATTAATATGAAGATCTAAAATACTTGGGTTACGAAACAAAGTTATACATTATTGCCACACCTCACATGTCGGAAAAAATTGTTAGTCAATCTTGAGCATGACAATATTAATTCAAATTGATGGCTTACCGTTTTATTTCGTTACTAAGAACAAGATTTTTGCAAATTAATATAAAGTTTTAATTTTTTCAAATATTGTAAGTTAGTTACCGTTAACGTAAACAAGCATGTTTTAAACTACTTCAATTACATATCTACTATGAACTCCAAAAACTTATAGCTTAAGAAATCCTAGTATCTATTTAATATTAAGCCCGAAAGTATTATATCGTGTAACTGAAACATTCAAATAATCAACCAGAATATCTAAAAAGTAGTTCTAAAAGAAATAATAAACTTTTTTATATCACAATAAAACAGATTAAAAGTTGTTTCGTATAACAATTGTGATCCAGAAATCTCGGAAGAAAAATTAAATAAAAAAGACCAAATCCACAATTTGCTATATAGTAGTCATTGATTAACCATGGAGAAAAGAGAACAACTAATATAAAATAAAAAGCGGGAATGAGCGGAATGAGAGCAGAACAGAAAGGACTTTGTAGAAATCATAAGGAAAATAAACAGAAAAAGATGAAATTTTTTGTGTAAATAGACTAAAGTAGTTGAAATAAAGGGACATACTTAAGAAGAACGAAAGCTACAGCAGCAATCAATTACACAGAGTAGTGAATAAAACTGCCAGAAGAAAGATAATGCGTTTCGATGCCGAGAACAGAACGGATTCAGTTAATTTTCTTTTATTCAGAAAACTGAAGTGGATTACTAAACTCTAACGGATGAGCTGTGTTATTATATATAAACAGAATTATACTTCTCACAGAGCTTCTTAATTTCTATACCACGCACTTAATTGCTTTCTTGCAGTTAAATCGATCTAAAACACCTAGCAGGGTTGTCTTTGTGGAATTGATATAAATAAATATACCAACATCTGCAACATTACAATTGCTTAAATGTACTAAACTTGAAATTATATTACTTTAAAGACATTACCTAACAAAATGATTATTCAATATTACGTTTCATGCAGATTTTCATAAAATTCTAACCGAAAGGTTATTTTGCAATAAATAATAAAATAAATATCTTCAACTACTGATTACTTTTCAATAAAGGAAATTAGCTCAACATTTTTGTATTTGATACAGTAACATTATAATATACACAAGTGCAACAAATGACAAGCACTTAACGCCATTGACGTAAAGACGTACTCTAACAGTAACGAGTAGTGTTTAAAAATGTTGGGAGGTAGTAACTAACAATTTATGTAATCTTTTTTGAATCGAACTAGCAGCTTTCCAACATTTCTGAAAACTGTATTTTTGGAATTCTTAGTTCTGTTTTGACGTTGGCATTTAGTTATTTTGGCGTTCCAGCTGTCTTTCAACGGTTTGAATGCAGACAAGTCAAGCGGCTGCAACAAATGTGATGTGTGGAGTGGTAACTTTAAAATGATAATGTTTTCTCTAACTTTTTCTGTGCCCATCATACACAAGAAAACGGTCCGATCAGGTCTAAAAGAATTATAGTTTCTTGAAATCAATTATGGAATATACTGGTTTCCATCCAAGTATTCCAAATGTTTTTCCCAGCAGCATAGTCCAAGAAGGTTCTCCTTGAGCACCCACACTCTTCTTTTTAGAAGGTCCTAAACTCATACTTGTTTCATCAGGATTTCAATTTCTATTAGGCTCATTTCTTACGCCTAATTAATTTAATGTGTTTTCCAATAATATGAAAATATTATAAAAATATCCATGGTAGCTTTCATTGACAATTCGACATTCTGAGGCTTCCTAAGATAAATCTTCTTACTTCATTTCGAGTGAGACCAAAGCCCAAAGTTTCTTAAGCCATTTGCTAAATGTTGCTAATCGTGCAGAGTTAGAGCAGTAGGTTTTCTAGACGAGTTACTTCTTTCACCATACCTACCCTTTATGTGCTCTGTTATCGTCAAAAGAAGAATGTTGTACACACTCTACTAGTATTTTAACAGTTTTATAAAATAGTAATAATTAAAAACGAGTGAGATATACTTAGAAAAATAACAAAAAATATAGTGAGACCTCACCATGTAAAATTGCTGGGTTTTACTAGCAACAACTGTTATACACGCTCTACTATAGATTATTTTCAATAATCTCTGTTACATTTCGATTGGGAAAAATTAAGAAAATATTCATAGTATACTTACCTCACCTTACCGTACCACAAGATAACAGATGATCTGTAGAGTGGTTTGTTCACATTGTTACTGTGAGACTCTAAGATTAAGCGTGAAGTTGTTTTACCTATCAAATAAATTTAAACTAAGCCATGAATAAAAATTGTTTTTCTTGACATCTTTGTAATTCTCAAATTAAATGATTTCTTTGGTTATCTTCCTATTTTCCTACTTTAATAAGAAGGAAACACCGAAGAAAGCCTCACTTACTATCTCTATAAATATTATTATTACGTAAGGTCAACTCAAAATCTTATTATTTGTAGAGCTTTCGATAACTTAAAATCGTCTTATTTAAAGCACATACGATATGTAAGAATATGTACACAATAATTTCGTCCTTGGGTAGTATTTAGAAAAAATCCTTAAACATGGAGAACACAATATGGCAATAACTCCCTTTCATCCATAAACCCAGTTTTGATTGTATGACATAATTGAAACTCAATAAGTACCAGACAGTGACATCAGGAAAAACAGTCCAAAAAAGCTGCTTGGCTCTTAATGTCCGACTGACCAAAATTGAATCTGGTTCCATAGGCATGCATCTGGGGTAGGTAAGGTGGAGTGTTTAAGAGATATTAAGACGACATTTACAAAAATTGTGCAAATCACTATGATCAGTCTCTTTTGATTTGTTTTTTCACTTTCTCTAGAGTCTTTTTGTTTACATCTCCAAAATGCAAAGTTGATTTTTAGAGTTTTGTTTGTTTTTCTATCGTAAGTATCTAGAAAGTGTGTTTGACGTTTTATAGCACCAAGCTTGAGCATTTTGTTCTCAAGCAACGTCATTTTCAGAGTCAAAAAATAAAATGCAAAACACTTATTAAAACAGAATAATATTAATCGTTGCTGTGCGTATTGAATGACGATTAGATTACCATAACAGCCATTTTCTTTATGTACTTTTCTGTTGATAATGATATAATTTGAGTTTGGAATGTTAAATAATAAAGTAACTCGTGGAGTTATTTCTTTTATTGTGTCTGGATATTAGTCGGTCTCACCCAACAGTAATAAGCTAAAATACTTTCATTCGTTAACTTCGCTCAGTTTTTCCATCTTTTCATAAACTCGGTATTTGTTTTTCTTTCTCTTACCTAAAAGAAAGCAAATTGTATTAGACGAAGAATGTTTTTATTACAGATAAACAGTCATTATTTTCCCAATCTTCAATATAATATTTTCTCAACACATCCTGTATATAAGTTGCCTATTTTAAATACAGAAAATAGTAAATGCTCGTTCTCTTTTGTTTTATTGTGTGGCGTTTTTCATATATCTTGTTTACTGTCGCATAAAAAAATATTTAAGCGGACAAAAAGTAATAACAAAATAATAACGAAAAGTTCAAGAAGCACAATTCGTTCCGGGCCTTTTTATTAAGCGATGTAATTTTTTCCGGCACTTAAGCGAAATTCTAATTAATAATAGGAATTTATACGGTAGACCGATTTTTAAAATTGTTTAAAACGTTTTATTCTTTTTGTAAAATTAAAATTAAGCTTAGGAATATTATTATACAATAATAATATAAAAATATTTTATTGAAGTAAGATTAACCTAGGGGTTCAGAAGAGTAAAGTTGTTAATAAAACGTAGCACGGTCTCTCAAAGGAGTTTTCACGGCAGATGCGCTTTTAGAGCAATATTCCTTTAATTTTTCATTTTTTCATTTAAGAACTAAGCGATACGATGGTAGAGGTTAAGTAAAAATTTCCAAAGAAAACTCCTGAATTCACAAAATAGTTGTTTGGAGTTCGCGGTATAATATGAATAAAGGAAAAGCTTCCAATCCTATCTTCCATAGCGATTTGTCCGTAGTTCCAGTTCGCGCTCCGTAATAATTAATTAGGGTAGTTTATAACTTTAAAAACACTTATAGGCGACATCAAAAGATAACGAAAACGTGTTTAGAGATACCAAGATGTCACTCCTATAATGTCAACAACTGAAAAGTTTTTCTTTCTTATTCTTTTTTACTCCTTCTTCGATTTCGCGATTTCATTTCATTGCCACAAACGCTAAGAAACTGGGCTGTTTAGATTGTCGACTTCTTTACAAAATTCATAACCAAGCAGTATTATCTCAGTAATTTACAACCAACAATAAATTTTGCATTTGATATATACCAGCTATTAATGATAAGAAAAATTATAATATTCATGGGGTAATTAAAGCAAAGCTGTTGCATATGCATTACCGTTGTGTTAATGAGTATTTTTATTAACATCCAGACCCTTCAGGACGACAACTCCGCGTGTGTTCGTCGTATCTACGAATAGCGGTAACTAAAAAATTCAAATTGGTAATCCTACGATCAATCCGCGGAGGAATTCGCTTTGTACGAAATATGCATTACAAACTTGGAAATGCAGAAAAGGCTGCACCGACCGCTTTAATCTCCGCTTTGCTTCTCTAACATTAACGAGTGGAGAATATTAAATTTTGTTAAAATCTTTGTCTTCGTACTGTTAAAATAAAATTAGGTTAACGAGTGACCGTAAAAAAATAAGACACTTATTATGTAAAAGCGGCATGGACTGTTGGAAATTGGACTGAATTTTGATGGGGCGACGATGCCTATTCTTGATATTTATTGTAAGGGAGAAGTACACGAAACTGATTCTAGGTCACCATCAATTTGTAACAGACACCGTGTCTCCAGTTCTAAGAAAACTGACAAAAAAAGGAAATAAGAAAGATATATAATGAAATACCCCTGTCACTTTAAATTCTTAAGTGTAAACGTTTCTCTACTTAAATGAATTTTACAGTTGCGTTAATGACGGCGCGCTATTTTTCGGATAAGGGAGGATAAAACAATATGGAGGATTTGCGTTTGAAAACCCCTGGTTGATAAAGTTACCCTAATATTGCGTGAATTTAAGGTGATAGTATGTAGACGCGTACGTTTGACGGCCTACCCATAACATCCAACCAGCGTGGATACAGAATTTACCTAATATTACGACAGTCAACTTTATCATCATATGCGTCCTAGCTTCGTGCTCATAAATTCCACTTTGGTTTCACTGGCCAATATTATATTATTACAGCGGTATTCAACAGTTTCAGTCATCCGGATTATCTTTATAATAAACCTTGTCACAGAGATGACATAAATTGCATTGTAGAATTTGTTTGGATCATTTCATCAAAAGCGTCATTTATCTTTTAAGCTTATTTCCAGCTTATTTCATACAACCAACTTTGTAAAATTTACAACTTGATCGTGGCTTTCCCAGTTTTCAGTAACGCGTCCTGCCAATCTAAAGCTTCTTTTATACATGAAAAGCGACAATACCGGCATCAGCATTAATGCTCGTATGCATTGTAATACCTCTTTTAGGTTTGGCCCTAGTGAAACTCGCCGGCTGAATACGTAACTCGGGATTAATTTTAATCGTAGCTAAATTGCGAATTCCTACTTTTCTATTATTCTAGGGAAATATCTAAAACGCATACCAACTCATTTTACATCAATCCCAGGTAGGTGGACTTTTCCACATAAATAATTATAAAAAAGGGTAACACGAGCTTGTAAAATACAGTACCGAAAGGCATGCCTTGTTTTACTCATCTCTCGTTTTTTGTTTCAGTTGAGATCATTAATGGGAGCTACATATCATGTGTTCGTTTCTGTTTAAAAATTACACATATTTGTTTTCAAAATGTTCGAACAAAATTTTCTTCTGAAATATTCTAAAGTTTGAATGCATTTGTTATAAAAGACACGTTCTAGCTAATAATGATCGTTTGTGTTTCATGAAAATAAGTTTCAATCGCATTTGGGGTGTTGGAATTTTGCCCGACTAAAAGCACTACTAGATGAGAGTAAAGTATGACTTGAGAACAAATTTGATTCGCTTGGGAACAGTCCTGGAGCAATGAATAAAAATAATATTTTCGAGTACTATCAGAATTTTAATAAACTACTTATTACTGTTATTTTGGAAGTTTTTTGTGTAATATGAACAAAAGTAAATTTAAAAATTTGATAAATTAGGAATCATAGCCTTAGGTCTAAAGGGTATGCAAATTGATATGTTACGCTAATTGAGCACAATGTTGAAAGCTGAATATTAAATATTAAAAGCACCGAAATTATTACAATTTCTCATAAAAGGTTATTTCGAATAATACAAAACATCGAACTTGAAAAAACTGGTTTATATCAAGACAATAATCAGTAGCGGTTACTACATGAAAACGTCGAGGTAGCGAACCCTTTAAAAGAATAAGGACACTAGTAATAAATAAGAGAAACGGCATTAATTAATTAAAAAAATTTGAAGTACAATGTATTTAAGTTCGTTAACTGTGATAAATAAACGATTGTATTTGATAAACAACGTGATAGTTAATTTTATTAGCTAATAAATACTAATTAGTATTAGTAATTCTTCTCTATTGAAAAACCGTTAATTATTCAATAGTATAACATAACCTCTCCAACGCAGAAGTAGTAGAATCAGTAGCGTGTAGGAAAGTTTGTGATAATTATCTTATAGTATGATTGAAAGTTTTTAATTTTTGTTTCATATTTTATTTACTTATAAACACATAAAACTTGTTAACACTAATATGCAAATAAATTTCTATAGAACAAACTAAAAAAAGCTTTTGACACATCTCAAAAACAGAATTCCTAAGTTAACATTTTAAAACTCAATATTTATGAAGATTTAATATTATTCCACAGCAATATATTTATGGAAACACTAAACGAGCAAAGTTCATTTAATAAAGATTAAAAAGATTTTTAATTTTCAAATTTATATTTGCTTGCTCGATTATAATACGCAGTGTAGCACACGTTCTGTTATCCAATCAACGCCATGGGACCGATTTACAATGTTATAAGAGTTTACAAATTCAGCTCTAGCTTAGATATTTTTGAAGGTATATAAATAGATTATGAAAGCACATTTACAGCTCGTAGCAAATTAATTGTAAAGTACAAAGTCTAATAATAGCTTCTTACTAAAGATGTACTTGTAAAACTACTTGTAACATTGGGAAGCGGATCCTTTAGATCTATTAGCTCCTATTAAATCTAAATATGTAGTTTAACTAAATAGCTCTTGGCTTATTAGAGAGTTTCAATAATTCTAAGATTTCAGTTAGCACTTACTTCAGAATCATCAGAGGTATAGATCATTTTTCTTGATGATAGGCACAACAATCTTTGTTTGCTATAATTAACTAGAATTAAATTGCCTTAATTTACTGATCAATATAATTTGCTGACTTCTTTTCTAATATAATTAGCAGGGTTGGTCTTAAGAAAGTTTATGTAAATCTCAAAAAGTAAATTTTGTAGAAGTACGTTCATCTATTTATCTCTATTTAATCTTCTCTACAGAATCTATATGAAATCTAAACTACCGCAACTTATTTTCATCTATTATTTTAACTCGCTTATCTGAAAATCTACCAATGTCACTTTGAGAGATTCCAGGTTGTTGTTTCATGATAAAAGGTTCTGCTTTGGGAAGGACAAACCAAAAACCACGTTTCCAGTTCTACAGCTCGACCTTCAGAACTAAATTACTTGGTTAGATTTCTGATCGAAAAAATTTTTGTTGATAAATTTGCCTTTATCGCACTCATTTCGGCTCCGTAGTGTAACTTGTCCAACATTGGTTCGCATAACGACAAAACACGTTTTCATATTCAACCAAACGACAAAGTCGTGGCTATTAAAATCTACACTTCTGTATTTTCGTTGCCATGTTGCGGCCATACTACGTGCTATGCTATGCTTTCTCGCGCTAATCACAAATTTGCAATTGAAATTTTGATATCTCGAATAGTTTTTGAGTTATTCCAATGGCAAAAAGAAAAATAAATTTGTCGGTGCTTACAACTCTAACATCAAAACTGAATTATTTTGTTAAGTGTTTGTTCAAAAATTAGTTTTTTGCTGATACATTTGCCTTTATACCAAACAGATTTGCTTACTCCTGGTTGAGGATGAACTCTGAACCACTGTAAGTATCCGAAATCACTTTAATTTAGGGGAATTTCTTTGGTAAGGTATCAGTTGCTAGTTTTCCATTACTTTCCAAGTAAAAACACTTCTGTGAAGATCCAGTGCAAGTTTTGACCAAGAATCCAATTCCACTTATTCGAAATTTACATGTTACATAGCTATCTTAGTAATTTTTTTGAATATCATTTGCTCTATAGGGTGCTCGTCCAATTAAGTCACGGTTGCTCGAATATCTTCTTACCTAAACAAAATTTTTGCCGCTTGCTTCTTTTCAACAAAAATTGAACAAAATATTCTACCTTTGAAGTATTTCACATGACATAGCCAAAAACAGTATTTGCTTTACCGTCTTGATCATTGAATTGCCCCTGAAATGTTAAAAGCGACTTAGTAGTAATGTGGTACATCTTCAGTTTACTTTTTGATTTGATTTTAATTAAAGACAAGGAGGCCAAAAATATTTTTTTAAGTGGGCCTGTAATCCTATTATCTACAGCTTTGCTCGTCATTAAATAAACTGTATTCCAATACATCTGTTACGCTTTTAATTTATCAGAACTTAAAGTCAAGTTTTTCCCTTTGTTGTAGATACCCTAGATATCCGCCTGACTAAGATATATCTGAGATACTTTATAACCCGAAATTTGGCCTTTTACAAAAGTGTACTTCAATATTCATTTTTAGACACAAAATGAAGGGTAGTTTAGAAAAACCCATTATTTCACAGCCCGAATAGTGTGCATAGCTGCAGATACCAAAATTAGATTGAAATAATACTCCAATCTTTATTGATTTTTGATTTGCTTTATTTAAAATGATATTGGGCAGGAAAAAATCGTAATTAGATCAGTTCTCTGGCTCTTGTCTTGATGAAACTGGATGCTAGCCAAAATCTAGAATTGGAATTGCCCAAGCAGTTTTACAGCTATGTCTATTTCGATATGCCCAAACATTTTGTGTAAATGAGCAAAATTGGAAACGTTGAAGTCAAAATCAAGTATTAGAAGCTTCACAAAAAAAGAGAAGAGGGAAACCTGTTTGGCAACGTCTTGGAAATGATATCCCATTGGCAAAACTGTCCCCTGCTTCGTTATTTTGTTTCTTTTGGTTAACATACCTATAGAATCACGTTTTTGCAATATTTATGACTGGTACAGTTTTACTCCCCTTTTAACGATTTTTGGACTATAATATTGACAACATACATGGCATTGGTTGAAACCTGTATTATAACGTAGTTTGAAACCATTACAATTAATATCGACATATTCTTGCACGAATCATACATACAGTGTTAGTAATCAATCTAATACTAATGGAATCGAATA
This sequence comes from Ignelater luminosus, assembly GCA_011009095.1. Classification (NCBI taxonomy): domain Eukaryota; kingdom Metazoa; phylum Arthropoda; class Insecta; order Coleoptera; family Elateridae; genus Ignelater; species Ignelater luminosus. The sequence goes on from VTPC01002496.1 coordinate 65,363, forward strand.
CGAATATTAACAGGGAGATTTTACATTCTGCTGGCATCAAAGAATTGGGCCCAATGCTACTGACTGTTCTTGCACGCTAATATCGAGTATTAACTACAAAATGGTTTTAGGAATCAAATCCTACCTACTTTAAATATTAATTTACCTTTGGAACAAAAAGAGCAAAAGTTTTGCTGTAATACAATGGTCGTTCCACTTTAATTTTCATGATTTAAGATAATTAAATTGAAGAAAGCACGAAAATAGTTTTTAAAAGCACCTTATCTTGCTCATTCCACTTTATTAATTTTATAATTCAACTTTAAAAAATTACAACAAATTTAATGTTTAGCAAAATAACAGTTTAGATTGTTTGAAGAAGAAACATGGTCTAATATACGTATATCTTACATTTAGTTGCTTGTATAAATTATTATATGTATAAGACTTTGGGTTATTTACAGTAATTAATGTACCTGTCAATAAAGATTGTTTTTATTACGAATAATAACCATTAAAGCTAACAATGCTTAAGAAAACTAACAAGAGCAACAGTAACTTAAAGATTTCCTAATATAATTATTTATGTAACTAGATTTACTTATCTATCTTAAATTTTGGATCTTAAAGGGGTTAGGGAATTTAAAATATTACTTGTTTTTCTATTCTTTATTATCACATTAGTGATGTATTAGTAACAGAATATTAAGCGATTTGGCTGTATTTCTGTAACATTATTGTCGCTTGATTTACTACGGTTGAAACACATTCCTGATCTCGTTACTGATGGCTGACTGAATCCACCATAATCTTCAAACTTTCTTCAAGAAATACGAAATATTGCTAAATTAGCACAAAATATTTTCAGATTCTACTTATTCATCAGATGAATGTACAACAGGTGCGAGATAGAGTGACTAACCAGAAAAGTTTCGGAAAATATTTGAAAACTTCTAAAACCTAGGAATAACATATCAAGCGCAAGAAAATATGTTTTCTTCATATTTAACGTAACGGTTGATGACTTGTTATTACGGGAAGGTAGTCTAAAAAGCGAAACCTCTGAAACAATTAAAATTTTTTCCTTCATGATGTTTATACCTCGTCTGTCTTTGTTTTAAGTTTTCGATATTTTAATGTGTCAATCTTTTAATTTCAGAAAATACATAATTGAATCAACTTTTAATTCAATTGTTTGATCTTCCTCAATTTATTCCCCTCTTGATTTCAAAGTGACTTGTGCAGAAACTGGACTAAATCGGATGATATTTAAGGGTCGCGTTGCATTCTTGAAATTTCGAAATTTATTGTAATGCTACTCGAGAGATAAGAAACACTTTCAGTTGTTAGATTTTAACCTTAGCTGGAGATTTTTAAATCTGAATAAAATCGATCTAATATTTAAAGACATATACGAGTACTATGCAATCGTTTTGATTGTAAATACAGAAATATTGATGCAAGCATGACTTCAGCAACTTTAGAGAAGTCTAAGGATCATTTTTGTAGAAAACATTTTAAGAAAATTTATATTTAGTGATTCAGAGGAATAGCGTTGCTCTCGCTCATTAGTATAGATTCTGCCTTGCTAAAGATGAGGACTGTTGAGAAAAGCAGGAAACTAAATGCCCTATGGAGAGTATACCAAATTTCTAAGTTAATACAATTTTGCCCAGCTTTTGCACAAGTCACTTTGAAGACAAAAGGAATCGATTCAGGAAGATCCCAAACAACTAAAATAAGAAGCTTCTCATTTTGATTATGAGCATTCTTAGTTTAGAATTAATAATAAAACAAGTTAATAGAACTTGCTTTATTTAAATTGCCATCGCGTTGGAAATTCAAAGGTAAAAGTTTCAGTTGCATAAATAAAAAAGTGGTAAAAGCCGTAGATGCAGAATCTAAACGTTCTAATTGTTTAAAGTGTAATAATTATTTTCTGCTCTTTGACCATAGTTAGCATTACTCTCATATTTTCAAAAGTGTCTAGGTAGCATCTTCCAATAATGTACAATTTACAGAGAGCTTTGATACCAAGCAACTTGAGATGATATATACGAACGTTTTTAGATTAACTCTCTCTTAGTTAGTTAAATTGGCAAGAGGAAGATAGCTGTAGACTCTTGGACTTTGATGTAAATAGAATCTGTCAGTTCATTTGGACAAATCACTTCGGCAGAGATTTGATCAAAAGATCAAAATTTATTATTTAATTAGATGCTGCCCATCTTCAGATATCCCTATTTGTGCTCCACGTTCCATTTTGCATGGCTGATAAAGATTGTACGTCAGAGCTTGTAATTTTTGATGAGTCAGGTGTTACTGATGATGAAGATCACAGAGTTGAGTGCAAGCTGTAAAGATAAATATTTACGTAAATATTTGAAACGACGTGTTTGTTTTGTTATTTTATTCATTTAATTTAATTGTTTTGATGATGTGGAACATGTGCAATGTGCATTAATTATGGGTAAAATTAGATTAGCACTAATTTACAGAATCTGCAGTCAGTCCAATTGTAGGTATGAGGTGACACACAATGATGAACCAAATCCTAGTATCAAATGTTCAATGTTGCACAATCTATTTAAAGAAAAATATTGACTGATGTTAACAAAAAGTGATCACCCATACCATGGAACAGAAATAAGCAATATGGTTAACTCTGAATCGGTTTGATATACTATTATCGAGATAAGGAATTTGAAGTGAGACCCTATCATCAAAGGTTGTATCTTATATAATCATCAAAATTGATAAGGACCAATTTTAAGAAAACATTTTGCCTTTGGGTCCGTATTCTTTAGATTTATCACATCTACTTTAGACTATAACTGAGAATTTTTGGAATGTTAATGTTTTGGAAAATCTAGTTTGTACTGAAGATTGTCGTTTATGAATTTAAGTTCTTTTTTGAAATTCTTTTATTCAGTCTAAGATGATTACAAGAAAAATACGAAGACAGTCGATGTCTATCACGTAGAATTTTTGCTGGTTTCATGTTATTGGTCAATGTTAGTTGCATATAAAGTTCTCTTCAAAATAACCAAAACTGGACAATTTGGTTCAAAATGACGCCAATGATTTAAGATAACATAAGCAAGTTCCTTGACCGTCCCAAACAGAAGGTGTCTGTTTATCATAAGTCACTATGGAAACCGTCAAAACTTCTCAAATTGGTCTCAGTTAGAGATGCAACAAGAGTGGAGGATACGGGAGACCTTAAGTAACTGGAATTTTAAAATCAAATTAAAATTTTGCATTTTATGCAGTTCGGTATTTGGAAGGAAATTGAAAATCTTTGTAATACCTCTCATTTATTGATAGGATGAAAATAGGTATTGTAACTACTCTTGAGAGTAGCTTTAAAGCAAGGCAAGAATTCATTTTAATGTAACAGTAAAGTGTGTTTTTTGAACTAACATGGAGTCTTATCAAAACGTTTATTTGGGCATTACCACAACCCTTGTACCATTACAGTTACACTTCTGAGTCTCATCAGCAATCAACTGTACCTAAACACAGTTAACAAGAATTTATTTAAAAATGTCAGCGATAAATGTTTTATACTGATTATAGTTGTTTGGGATCTTCCTGAATCGATTCCTTTTGTCTTCAAAGTGACTTGTGCAAAAGCTGGGCAAAATTGTATTAACTTAGAAATTTGGTATACTCTCCATAGGGCATTTATTTTCCTGCTTTTCTCAAGACTATAGGGTGTCCCTTAACCTGAATTCTTTCATAACTCCGTCGTTTATTTTGCCAAAACAAAAATTCATAAGACGCGGTTTTTGTACTAGATAAATGCTCTATCAACCAGTTCTATTTCTAGCATACGGAATGTTATATGTAAAGTCACTTTTTTATCATAAATACGATGCTGTTAATAAAATAAGATTGGTTGCTAGAACATGTAATACCAAACTCAATTACTAAATTTTTGTCTTAGCTTTATAAATAAGACTAAGAATTTTCAGGTCTTTCAAGTTTAATTTTTAATAATTTTGTGTTATTTGAATTTTAGTTTTTATAAATCTAACTTCACTTTTAAAATAAAAAAGTATAAATTAAGAATTTCTCGAATGTTTGTTTAGTCTAATTATTTGTAAATATTGCAATTACTCAAATTTATTTTTCAGAGCAATATTTCACACTTTTAATAGTTTCGTTATCTGGAGAAACGTCAATTAAATTTATATATTTGCGTTACTCACAATAAAACATTTTCTAGCGATTTATTTATCTTGCGACTATGATAAGGGTACAAATTAATTTTTAACACAATATTTAGCTGCACAAAAAACCATTTATCTAGATGTTGTGTCCAATTCCCTAATAAAGAAAAAATAAACTTGTCAAAATACAAAATTCCATTAATTTAAACCTGGGTATTACTGAATAATTTTATTGTAGTCTCGTGAGCTGAAGCTGTTTACATCTTTGGTTCACGTAATTCCGGTAACAAACAATTTATAAATTACTGCTAGTCGTAGACTTCTGGTAATACAATACACAAAGATTTTTAAAAATGTCGACGTTGCGAATATTACTTGAATGGTCTTTGATTTATTAAAAACAAAAGTTATTTCGATATGTATGCGTTAAAAAAAAGTACAAATGCAACGCTGCAAAAAGGCATTTAAAATGATTTCATTGAGTTTACTCCTTTAATATACTACCACGTTGTGTTTAGTATATAAACATTTCAAAACAGATGAAGTGATCTACAGCAATGTTCGCTGACAAATCAGAAATCCATTTTGTAATTTAAATGAACCTATAACAAATCCCTTCTCCCTACCAAGGTTGACGATTCCATCCAGTTCATACTTGCGCGCTATTGCTTAGGTACGGTTGCTTGTTTCATTCTTCAGTGAAATATCTGCGAATTATAGAAATGGAGTAAGTAATTAATTTATACACAACTGTACTCGGTTTTTGTACTATCCATTTGATTTTCTTAGAGAAACACAACTGCCCGCTTCCAACGTAATTGACGTTGAATTGAACGGTCATATAAGCAAGGGCTTTTTTGCAAATGTATCTACCCGGGTGTATCATATAACACTTGAAAATTTGGACAAAAGCCAACCTACTCCCGAATGGCAAGAAACTTTTGGAAAAGATCCTGACAATTTGTGTTTTTATACAACGTATAAAAAAAATATTCTAAAAGTGACTCCCAATTCGGCTTCTTTTGAGCACGACGTTCCTAGGGTGCACAACGTCTTCATTAACGAAGAGCTTATAGCCGTCATTCGCATAGTGTACATGGACCATTTTGTAGTTACTTTGGAATCTGTGAGCGATTAAAAAACTATATACATAATATGTAAGTGTTACAATGCAAAGTTTAGAATATAAAATCATTCTTTAAAGATGATTAATCTTCAAAATTTTAGTTGTTGATTCCTGTGATTTTGAAATATAAATATGAAATAATTAAACAAAATTATTCATCGTTTTGGAATATCGCGTTATCAATGTTACTTTTTATTGTTACTTTCATTGACAAAGTAGGTATATATTAAAAATATTTCATTGTTATTAATAGAAATATTTTCTTTTTTGTAAGCAACTAATAATAAACATGAGATTATTGTATAGATATGTTTTTCATTCATAATTTTAATTATCTACAAAATATAATTCATTCCTTCTGTTTTTAATTTTTGTTATTATTTTAGTAATAACAATGATTATGTTACAAGCGATAAAGTAAGTAAAACAAATCTACGAATACATTTTTGTTCGATTAAGGATGTAACGAAAGACAGTACTTATACTAACATCCGCGTTATTAATTTGAAACCGAACAGACAGGCAAGCAAATGCTGGGCAAAATAGCCGACTCCGTTTGTAACTAAATTTGCACCTGCATCTGCACTTGCATGGTGCGAAACCTGTACGGAACAATAAATATTTGTCTTGCTCTCACAGGTTGTAAATGGCTATTGTTTGGTTAATTACAGGGTGTGTTATTATTAATAGCAACTTTGGTTATTGAATTGACTGATCTTTTGTGAAAATCATAACTTTTGTTTAACAAGCTTTAGTGTTAGGTTTCTATTAGATTCATTAACTTTCGAGAGTTAATTAATTTGATTTCTTGATCCTTCTCTAAAAAATTCCTATTAAGTTGCAGTTGCGTCACTATAAAAAATATACCTACCTCAGATATATTTTGGCATCCTTTACGATAGTCTTTAGATAACAGCGCTTTTGATATGATGATAGAATAAAAAGGATTTTGGTTTGTGGGTTAGAAGCAAAACAGAATGAAGCAAATTTCTTCTTTCGAGACTTTGGTAGTAACTTTAAAGTTAACAATTTATGTTAACATTCTGTTACTATAAAGCTAAAACGTTTGGTGGATAGCAATTTGTTTATGACCTTCTTCGATAGCCCATTCTGCTCTATCAAAACTTCTGAAGTTCCCAATTTTCAATAGTTTAAATGTTTTGCAAATTTCATATTTATTTACAACACTATTGAGGGAGAATTTGATACTTTGAACGGTAAAACACAAAATCCTGACTTGCCATGCCAATCTAACACAAGCAAGCAAACACAAACATTTATGAATCTGAAAATTAGATCTCTCAGAAGCAAGAAGATCAAATCTGCAAAACTAGATAATTTCATTCAATAAAACACTAATATATCAGTTGGAAAATTTGGGGAAGGTGGTATTCAGTGATAAAACTATAAAAGTCAACACAATGAAAGAGATGAGGAATTCCTACCTGTACATAATGTTATTATATTGGGTTGGAATATAACTATTTCAGCGACTTTCCCATTTTTGAGAGCACTTACGGAAGTCTTCAGGCTTCAGTGCTGCTGTATTCCAGATCTATCTCGCTTGATCTCTTTACTTAATTTAGTTCCTTTTCTATTCTCCGTTGAAATATATCATTAATACTTGATTGCTGGAGAAGGTATATTTTATATCGTTCGGTTTCACAATTTTCTGAGCATTCCTTTCTATTCTACCGCTGTTTTGTCATCTTCCACTGATCTTCAGCCTTCTTTGAGCCGCTTAAACCACTCCAATGTTGTTGCTTGACTTAAAGCTTGGTCACCAAAAGCCTCCTTTAGCTTTCAAAGTGTTTCAAGTGTAATTTGCTTGAGCTTGAAGCAAAATTTAATGCAAATTTTTTTCTCTTTGACATCAGCCATTTCAAAAGTCGCAGAAGCACAAGAAGAAACGAACCGAAATTCTGGGAAACTCTGGGTAGCACCTTTTATAGTGTAGAGCTGGTACATTTATGTTACACGACGGCAAAATAAACAAACCTGTCCTTTTCGGAATTACATTCTGCTTACTAAAAGAGTTTCTTATTTGTTTGTGAAATGCACTGTTTTTGAGCAAAGCCAATGTATTTTAAAATTTCTCAAATGCAATAATATTTTCTGTCCTTCTATCCCTTATGGCGTGATATCTTGAAACGGAACTTTTTTTGTGCATTCAGAACTGTGAGCTGCTTACTCTCCTATCAGCGGATCAATAAAAATAATAATTAGTATAATAAAAGATAGTCATATCAATTAGCAACACAGAGCTAGTAAAATTGCGTTTCTCGGAATTTTAAGCCTCCATACTGAGTATCAGAAATCAAAACTTTAACAAAATTCTGTTATCAATAAAAAACCTAATAAGGTTTGGTAAAAGCAACACATTTGCATTTCTTTCAAAAGGAAACAAAAAAGGCGTCTCCATTCAATTGAATTTGACATACAAACCATTTTGCTATAAAACAGACATACCAAAACAATTTAGTTACTATTTGAGATGAAGAAAACGTTACAACTACCCATTTCTGAGTTTGGAAGAATGCGAAATTATTTTCCCAAGAAAAGGAATTAAACCTTTCATTGCTATTATTCAGGATTTAGTTGAACGGTTGTACTATAGAGAAATTTGTTAAATGAAACATCCTGCATCTCTTGTTTGAATTGAATGTTTGAAACCACATACTGTTTGTCTTAAACCAGTAGAGTGTTTGCTGTACAGGGTGTATATTCGAATGTCTTTTTTACCAGCGATTTTGATTTTCATTTGTAAGTTAATGGAGATTTTACTTTTATTTTTAAACCTTGCTTTTCTAAGTTCTGGTACCGAATATACATCATTGGGTTCTCAGAAATAAACATGGGAAATCAGAATTATACACGAAACGTGATATTTTAATACTTGCTGGTTCAAGACATGTAGTACTTGTATGATGTGGTCTTTGCTTACTTAGGCAAACTGCATCATGAGGCTGATCAAGTCCTGGTGTCTTTTTGGTTTTGTAAGCTATCGAAGGCAAAAATCTTCAGTCTAATGTTGTACAGTACATCTAACTGATCTGATGATGTAACGAGAATTAATTATACCGTTTCGCTTATATATATTATATCTGGTTTTCACAATACTATTATTTACAAAATTGGACAATTTTTACTAGGTTTTTACAAAGTCAAAAGCTTTTCATAACATAATACTCTTAAAATTTCTAGGAGCGATATCTTTTTTTTACTTTTCTATTTTATGGTCAGAAGAAAAACTGCAAAGTAAAACAACAATAACAACGTGGTAGACTTTTCTAATTATACACATTAACATGCTCTACAACATGGTTTTAGTATTAAACTGATCGGTTGCAACAATTCCGAGAAAAGAAATATTAAAGCAAAACGTTTTCTTGTTTAACCCTGTATATATTGGCATAAAATGATCAATAATAGTTAAGAGGAAATTTTGACCGATCAAATATTATGCAAGATCAAACAGTTTGTAAAGTATAAAAAGTGATTTATGATTATCAATATAATAATTATTTACTTTTTAGGAAATTGAATAAAACATAAAGAATTTATCTATACATAGTTTACTTCAATATAATACACTCGTAGTATGGTATATTGAACCTATAAATTTTGCAAAACTTACAGTAGCTATATGAATTGTATTTTATGTGCAAAGCGCATACAGCAAGTTAGTTTTATGCTGTTATTGTATGTATAGTGCAGGCTAGTAAAAACTCATATGCACATAAAGTCATTGTTTTTCAACTAGAAAGCTTTTGAATCTTTTTGAAGTTTCTATATAAAAGCATGTTTGTAGTAAAACGCGTTCAATCAAACTCGAGACAAATGGGTGAATGTAATGTATATAAATGCCTAGTTACTATGGTAAATTGTAGTTAAATATTGTTTCGTTTCAAGAATTTTTAAAAAAACTATTAACATCAATAATAAAGTTGATTAAAAATTCAATATTTCAAGCTGCAAGATATAGCGTCCTTTTGCTTGATGGGTTTTATTTAGTTACTGTAAAAAATTCTTTTTATTCTGCTCTTGGTAGTACAACCTAAGGTAGATTTCAGAGTTTTGATGACATCCTTCAGCTTCAGACCGTGCTAACCGTTCCAGAATCTCAAATATTTTCATTTCCTTCTTCCTTCTCTAGTATAGTCGAGAAAGTTTTAGACTTTACCTACGTGACCAGTACCAAAGTCATTCACCTGTTCTTTTCCAATTTCAAAAACGACGCATCAACGACGCGACGTGAAAATAAATCTCCGTAGATTTTTCCTGTCTGAATGCATTAAAATGATGTTGTCCTATTTTTCCTTCCTGCAGATGCTGATTGCTAATCTTTTCTAATACTTTGAGTAAAAAGGATATACGACTAATGGGTCTGAAAGATTTAATCTTTGTAAGATATTTTTTAAACAAAGAAAGAGGAAGTTTTGCAAAGACCTACTGTCTTAAGAAAAATGGATTTCAACAGGAAGCTTCAACTATTTGTTGCTGGGTATTACCCAAGACCCTTGTAGTTTCATAATAATCTCTTTGTCTTTTGAAATTTTTTAGATTTATTAGATTTTTTTAGTTTTTCTAAATTTGTAAGGCTAAACGGCTTATGATTCTTCCAAGTAGGTACTTTTTGAACTCCATAACTCGTGGTAGTTGGAAAGTTTCCACAACTTCTAATCTAAATAATCTGCTCTAGTTTGATCTATAATGACCTTCAACCTTAAAATAAAGAAATCTGAGAAGCTTTCTCTAGATAGCTTCCAGCAAGTCTTTGGAGTTCATGCAATAAGGATTCCATACTAACAAACAGTATTCAAGTTTTGAACGCAGTAAACGTAAGATTCAGGAATTTTATTAAGATTTATACAGGGCATATTACTGGGTTAAATTTTAAAATGATCTTTGAAAGCGTTGTCTATATTCAAAGGTTTATCGTAGGCATTATCACCAAGATTTACTTTTCCAGGAATACGAATTGCACCTCTCTTTTTTTCAATGAATGTCCAGAAGTTCTTCATTATATGAATTTTTAATTATTATGGATTTAGTCAAGGCTCTGTATTACTGATATAAATAAAGGTCGTTATTTGATTGATGTTTTGGGAGAATGTAGTGTGGTGGAATATACAAAACGAAAATATAAAAGGTTAGTTTGTTTACTACACATTTGCAACCAACTATATCTATCACTTACAGCCAGTAAATCACCATTTTCCCATATTCGTCTGGAAATAACTCAGAACCAGCTATGTCATAGTTAAGTGCAGTTTTAACTAGCGCAATAAAGTTATATTCATTGTTTTATAGGGTAAGCTCCAAGCATTTTGAAAATAACACGAAATTTTGGATATGATTCTCCAGCTTCAGTTCTAGATTGTAGCTGATTACGTAAACTCTTCAAATACTCCAATTGCGCTGGCATTTGAACATTGCTCAATTATTATTAGAAAGAATTGCCGAGGTGCAGATGGATTTTCAAGTCTTAAGACGTAAAATATTCCAAACATTTGTTTTCCCAAGTCTAGTGAGTTCTACTGAATAATTTTCTGAAGTCTACTAATTTTTTATCACTGGGCTCTGTACCTTCAGGAATTCCAGATGTAATGATGTTATTCGAGCTCTGAATATGATGATATCATATTAGTCAAATGGATTGATAAAGTCAACTAAACAAACTACTCAATTTGAAAGACTGTCATTAAATATGTCAAACGTATTATTAAATGTGATTGGCGAATTCCCAGCATAATTTAAATTTCTCGTCTTATAAACAGCTATATGGAACTAAATATCTTCTAAAAGATTTATATCATCGATCAAATATCCAACGCCTTGCAATTATATTTTTCTAATAGCTCAGCATATCACAAGTTACAATATCCATTCTCTCTGAAGCAACATCTTAAAACCTTCTTTTCAACATTTTCAATGGATGGTTTTTGACAGTCGTATATTGCATTCCAAATAATACAGGCATACTCAAGTTTAGAAAGAATTAATGATATACGAGAGTGGTCTGAAAAGTTTCCAACCTAACAAAGATAGAAGACATTTTTTCTAAAATTTTTTTTTTATTTCGGGCGTATAATGGTGTATCCAAGTTTCATCTACAGTAATTAATCGGCGCCAAAGCTCGGATTTATTTTGCTTAAACTGCGCCAAAAGAGCGTTGGAAATATTCATTCGAACACGTTTTTGGTCTAACGTGAGCAAACGCGGCACCCAACGCGCGGACAGCTTTCTCATGCCTAAATGTTGATTTAATATGTGACAAACACGTTCTTTTGACATGTTCATAACCTCTGCTATCTCTCTCACTTTAATTCGGCGGTCGTCTAGCACCATTTGGTGAACTTTGGCGATGTTTTCGTCGGTAGTTGCAGTTTTTGGACGTCCCGAACGTTCATCGTCTCCCAAGCTCTTACGGCCACGTTTAAATTCAGCAGCCCAAAATTTCACTGTGGTAAATAATGGTGCAGAGTCCCCATACACGGAATCCAACTCATCTTTTATTTGCGAAGGCGTATTGCCTTTCAAAAACAAATATTTAATGACAGCTCGATACTCGATTTTGTCCATTTTCGCAAAAAAACTGACATCAACTCACTCAAACGACTGTTACATAAAAACTGCGCGTCCAAAATGGCTGAACCTTTGGTGAGTAACTGTCAACAGATGAACAACGAAATTCAGTAGCTTTTATTTACGAGTGCTGCCATCTTCACGTTGAGGTCGGAAACTTTTCAGACCACCCTCGTAGAACCCAAGACAGTATCCTGTGGTACACCAAACTGTCTAATGCTTCTTTTTCTATATTCAGATCCTTCAGGATTTTGTTTTTACTACTTTACATTTTAAATTTGTGAGGACATGAATTAATAGATAATTAGCAAAAGTGTTGTATGGTTTTGCTTTATTCTAACAAATTTATCCAAATTAATTTTAACCGCACATACGCATGTTTTAAGTAGAATAACCAAAATCTTTAATGTCAGTAGTTATTGCCACATTTAAATTATACGAATTACCTTAATGGAATGATGTCAATATTTTATGTTGAACATTATGTTAAATGCTTAAATATTACTTTAATTATTAAAAAGGTTGTATTTGAACACGTTTGTTTAATTTTCCTTATTCTTAAGGCTATGCGTTCACAAATAGTGCGTGTGTGCAAAACCAATAATTTCTTATCTTGCAATGGGAGGGAATACATTTATTATCCTTAATTTCATGTAGTAGACAAAATTGTGGTTGAATGTTAACTTTAGATGTCCAGGACGTAACCATTAAATAAGTGTATTGATCTTGAATTCATTTGTTTTCATACCATACAGGCTTATTTTTAAACCTCTAAATCTAAATGAAATATTTTCCAAGTACCACCGTATATATTCTACCTTGAAAACTACTGCTTGTATACCTCCTAATGATGCACAACTCAGTATTTTAAAGTAATTCTGCAAACCGAATAGTTAGTCGAGTGGTAAATTAACCTTGCGGCTAGCTTGCTGGTCTCGTAGTTCAGTTACTATTCTACATATATTTTAGTTCGTTACAGCTAGTTTTCAACAAGCAATTTAAGCCAAGCACTTCTGTAATATATTATGCAAATATTATTTACAATAACTCAATTTGATTTTATAGCAGATTATTATTACACTTGTCTAAGAAGATTTTTATGATTAACCAAATCGATTTCTTGTGAGGTTATGAGGCGAACAATTGCAGTAAACTGTAAATACCTTCCGTGTATAAATGGAATTAGGTTTAAATATCTAAATATTTAAAGAACCTATAAAATCGTAGGAATTCTGAATTTTCAATTCTAGAATTTGACCTAATTATGAATTTTTATGCTAGTAAATGATAAAAGTTGTGATTAGAAAACCTAAACGTTCGAGTTATTGACAAACATTTTGAAACAATGCACTCGAAGTACAAGGATACCTTCATTAAACACCGCACGCGATGAAACGCGGTTCGATTTTCGTTTAAAGCCATAAAAGCTTATTACACTCAAGTATGGACAGCGTCATTTAAAATGAATTAGTCGACGAATTACGGCTTCTCCGGTTCTTCCTCCAAATTCGGATTTAAGCTTTATGAAATTTAAGTTGGGATGTCGCAGGTAGTCTCAAGATTTTTCTTGAAAATGCGATGCTAGACTAAGAGTGTATTTTGCGGATAAGCAGGGTTTACGTCATCGATTGGAAGTAAATCCAACGTCACGAACAGTTTTGCTCATAATTGGTGATTTACACTACGGTTCAGTTTATTGAGGAAACCGCAGAGCTTATGTATGCAGGGTTGGCGCTTAAACTTCCTGGGTTAATTATGGAAATCACTTTACTTTGATAATAAACGGAAATGCAAAACACTTTACCTTTGGTTATTTTTAACTAAATTCATAATTGTACCGCATTTGGTACTGAAATATTTTTCTAATGTACCACATTATTAAGACAAAAAGTGTCAATTTGCTTAATTTATTGTATATTTCCAAATTACTACAGTTTGAGAAGGGATTTTAACATAAATAACTTATTATTAAATCAACTTTATTAATATTTGCTTCACGTAATTATTTTAATCATGTCCAAATTTAACTTGAAAATAATTTCTTTTTCCTGTAAAACAGATAATGAGTTTCATTTTATTTTGAGTTTGTTGTACAAGTAGAATTGGAATTTAATTCGGTGCGTCAAATAATCACCCTTATTGCCATGTAAAAATGTTTTGAATTTTGTGTTCAGTGTTATGAATGAGACTTAATTAGTTTTTGGTAAACCTGACCTTAACCTATTGTTGTAACGTGATCGTTTGCGTGATTGTTATACTTGCGTCTATGGTTACAATCGTTATTATTTGAGAGATGCGTTTTGAACAACCAAAACAAATATTTTACTTTCAATTGTAAATTGTTTTTATCTCTAAAATCCTAATCAAGTTTTTTCCGGTTACAAATGTAGCAGGTAGCTAGACCTTTGAATGCTTTCTATTTCTTTCCTCAAAATCTGCTTTATGCTTGCCCAAATTAAAGATAAACGTCACAACTTCTCCAGCACGGAAGGATGAATGCTTTAACTTTTTTCCTTTATTAGTGGTTACAGTGTGTACGAACCAAGAAAGTCGAAATCAGAAAAGACTAATCAAGCTTTTTTAGTTCTTCTTTTACCAAATTAAAAATTGCATCGGGGAGATCTTTAAAATCATAAACCATCTGGAACATGTCCAGAATAATCTGATTGTCATAAATATAAAAAATTCTCTATTTGGAAAAACCCAATCTTCTTCACTTCAAGAAAGCTCTGATATAAATTTTTGATTTGATTTGACTTTACTTATTATAACTGTTGATGAAAAAAAATCGACTGTACATCTTCAAATAAAGGCTTGTCTCGTCGAAAAGTATCCTAGTAGTAATCAGTACAGGATGCTAAGTATTCTATCAAATTTTATTGTACTATTTTTTGTTATGTTTTTGCAAATATTTTCTGCACATTTTCAACCAACTTATAAGGCTTTCAAGGAATGGAAGTTAAACATAGCACGAGAAAATATGAAAGTTTTTGAGTTGAACACAATTTTTAAACTGGCCGGTTGGCTTTCAGCACTGGCCAGGTCTACGGCCAAAAATGTCTAACCTTCTCAGAATAGAAATATATGTGACTGCCTTTGGCAACTATCATTTTTGTTTGAAAAACGGTTGAGATTACGCTTTCCACTAAATTTCTTAAGAAGGCTAAATAGCCTCACAGTTTGTGCTGAACCTTCTCACGGCCCACATACAGTTCCCCAATAAGGTGAGGTTCTGTTCTCCATTACCCTTTTTAAAAGAGCTAAACTCAAACACGGGCCAAGATTCGCTCTCCCATTAATTTCCTTAAGCAAGCTAATACGGGCCATACTGTGGGTGCCAACTACGGTATCCAATCCATTAATTTCCCTAAAAGAGCTAAATCCAAACACAGGTCGGTTTGTGTCTTCTCATGAACTACCCTTAATTAACCTTTTTGAGAAAACTAAATACGGATAGGAGCACGGATAATCCAATGGATCATTAACTTTCTCAAGAGAACTAAATCCGAAAATCACTGCTAACAATCCAAGTTCGAATTTGATAAGATCAACCTTGCTGAAATATGATATGTGCCGGGAAAAACAGAAGGCGATTGCCTTCATTTCCCTATCACTCTTAGCAACCCAAGCTTTACATCGCAAAGAACAGATGCTATTGGAACATAAGATTCATGGGCTTCTTTTATTTGCACACAGCCAGTCATTCATAACAAATTTTTAGTATTTAAAGTAAGAGTTTTTGAAAAGAAGTTAAGTCTAGTCACTTTTTGATTGTACTGAACATTTTGGACACTGTCGTGTCTTTTTGGTTAATACCAAACGTCTTGCACAAATGGAGCTTTTTAGGTTTTATTAGAATACTGCTGATCTCTTTTGGACTGTCAAGGCATTACCCGTGCAGAAATTGTGAATTTGTATGTTATAAATATAGGACTAGAAATATGTCCTAGTCTACAGACAGAATAAAGTGAGCAATAGATGGAAGGAAGAAAAAAGACAAAACCTTTCTAACTGGATGAAAACATCCGTAGTTTAAAACCACTGTCATTAGTCACAATTGGTAGTATCCAAAACAACTTATGTTACCAGTCCGGCAATTAACAATCTAGTACTTAAAATACCCAGTCAAATTTTCAAAGTACCTATTTTCATGCTAAATTCACCAAAGCAAACTACCATTCCATGATTAATCCTAGATACAGCTACACACTCTAAAATGCATTCTTTACATTTGTTGGCTCTATGAATTTTTCTACATCTAACACGAATTTGCTGGTCTTTTCAATATCTTTGATCCTTCATACCTATAGATTAATTGCATCCACGTTCAAACTACATTGATAACTTGAAAAATCCAGTTACCATCATTATAATCTTTCTCTTAGCCCGATCAACAAAAATTTTGAATCTACGTTTATTATTGATCTATATGCAATCTTTTCATTACTATTGGTCCAGACGATTTTAATTGCTTTAGCAGACCTGATCGAGTTGCTCTTTCTTCTGTAGTTCACTTTCACTATTGCAGAATATTTAGTAACTTGCTGTTCCTGTCAGCCCAAATATTTTTGTCTCCATTTCTTCTCGCTTTGCAATCGTTTTATTCTCTCTATTTAATCTTAATTTAATTTTTTCTGCTTTAGAATTATTTAACTCGCTCTTTTTTCACTTTCCAGTGCTTTTAAATCCTGATAGGTCATAAATGCATAAACTGCAACTTGGAGTTCAATTCTCTGGTTGCAGCACACCTGATATTATCAATGGCTTTCAAAATTATTTTCAGTAACTCCTCTCACCTTCGTTGATGATTACTTTCTTTTGCTCGTCTTGGCTCGAATCACCACGGTGCCTTTTGCTTGTCCTGATGTCATCACTAACACTGCTGGATACTACTTCTGCTGACCGCTACCTGTGTTCACTATTGTCACTTATTGTCACACTAGGCGTTTTTTAGCAGAAATCTTCTTACACGCACTAGGACTTCTTTTTACACTACCACTGAGGACATTGAACACACTGAAATAAAATCGCGTGTTCTATAAGATGCATGTGTGATCTAACCTTAACAAATTATATAACTAGTACCCAGACTCTCTTTTTTCTTCTATCCAAGAATTCTAGCTGACAGTGAGGGTAATCAATAATTCCCAAACTGTTTTGTAGTTAGTTTGAATTAATATCCCAGGTTTTAGAATTTACCAAAGGATAACGATGTTGTGTTAGACTAAACAAAGTTGGCCATTGATAAATCAACAACGACGAACAAGTCAAATTTACTCGGAAACAGCGCAACCTACAAAAAACATGCAGAGGTAACTTTTTGTACTAAATTACATATAGAATTGAAAAATATCACTCTATGGTAAATTTATATTGTCTACACAGCGTTTCTTTTCTATGATACTATCGAAAAAATTTGAGCAATCTGTATCTCGAAATCGGTGGGTTTCAGACACATATTTATAAGAAAGCCTGCTGATTTTTCGATAGAGCCATATGAAGAAAGATACCCTGTATAAAAAAATGCTACAACCCAATGTGATTGCAATTTTTGCTTTAATAAACAACAAATACACAAAAATGATTTTTCTAATATAGCTTTTACAGTTTACTGATTATTTACATTCTTCAATAGCAGTAGCAATAATAAAATTATTAGTAGACTATGGCAACTTAACCAAAAAGACAAATATATCTACTCAAAGATATAAACAATACAAATAGTAAACTATCCAAACTCTCCGGAAAACGGATTTAAATTTTTTTCCTTCCCTTCTATCCTACGATCTGTTTACAAAGTGGTAAAAAAGAAATACCCCACAGAGATCTTTGAATGGAATTAGGTTATGTGAAATTCATTTTTCTAGTGATGGTAAACGATTAATTTGTATAAAAATGTGGCCTAATTTTTATTTTTGAAATTACTATTAAAGATTTTAAAACATGGACAAACATAGAATATTCAAAAAGGAAGTCCCCTCAAAACTAAGAAGACTTATGAAAAACAACAAACAAAAAAATGGGAAATGTAAATTATTTCGCCAGGCAGAAAATCGAGCAGAAAATTTAGTAAAAAATGTTATTTCCTTTGAATTCGAAAATAGCAGAAAATTATTATACGCTGCAGTGTAAAATATTAGGTCTTCTTTGCACACCCATTATTATAGAAAAACATTATAAATTTTGTTGTTTTAAAATTGCCTTCCTCTTTTAAAATTATGCACTGATGAAGTTGTATGTCAGTTTTGTATAGTAGAACTTTTTAAAGTAAAGCCACAAATTCGTGAATTTTGACACACCGTTCGTTTTCGCATGACTAACATTAATAAATACATGAAATTTCAAATTTGTACCACAAGCTCAAATTATAATTTATGGCCAACGAGCGTTAGAGTTGGCGTTAACGCAAGCTTTTATCACGTACCTACAAAATCACGTTGTACGGGATGTTTTATGCCAAAAATATAAATTGTTTGAAGGTAATTTTTTGTAAGTTAAGACAGGAATATTTCAAATCTTCCAGTGATGCAATTTTAGACAACTTTTTTTATATAAACGGAAGCAATAAGTTAAAGTACAAAAGATCGGCGTTGAATGAATGAAGGAAGTAGAGGAAACGAAATCGAGAAAAAGAAAGTAATTTTGCATGCAGGATTCCTTCACATCTCGAATATCGGATCCCATTCACCGGGTGTGTTCGGCGGGCATGTGAGTCGCTCGCCAATTACTATATCTGAGAAAGCACTACCTTCAAATAAAATAGCTGTATATGTGTTTTCTTTCTAACCACGTTCGACCAAAATGTGTCATTCCATAAATCCACGTACGTCTTGAGTAGCCATAGTTTTATTCTTGGCTAACCGCAACTATTATCCTTCCACTTTCTCAAATGAGCATTTGCACTTAGTTCAGCTTCAAAAATTATCTTCTGAATTAGTCAAGATTAAAAATTAATAACCGCAAACAAAAATATCAATTGTTAGTGCTTCAGAAATGTAGTTATCTCGGAATTTCATCGGATTACAAATGAGTTCCCATTCTTTCCTAAAATATTACAGAAAACCAGTCAAATATGCAATAACTTTCTAAGAAATTCCTAAAAATTAGAATGAATACGTTTAAGCCTAAATTCGAGGCTAAATTTTATCCAAATATCCGCAATATTGATCAGAAAATCGTTGGGCTTATGTGCTTTACTTTCGTGACCCCATAATTTTAACTTTCTATAGCACATATGGAGATACTGTTGTTTCATGTTAGGTTGCAAAACAACTATTCAATGGCGTAATGATGATAATGTGAAGTGATCGAAACTGTCGTCGAAAACGGCAATCGAGTAGTTCTATTACAGTTCATGATTCCTTGGACATTTAGGCTAACGGTTTAAGTAAACATACTGCGTGTTTTCCTCTGCTTGGCAATAGCCATTCTCGTGAATTTTCCGACGCATTTCTTGTACGTGCAAACCATTACGCTGTGAAAACAGACCCGTTTGCGTGCCCTTCTATGTGTTTAGTAAATCGTAGCGAATCGGGTGGTTTTTCAGAAAGGAATTTAGAAAACATTCGGTATATTAGTTAAGTTTATTTCCTCCGACGTTCGTGGAGACGGCGTCTATGGTTGGGACTGGCGACTAGAGAACTCCACTACTGGCGAGGGTACGAGGGTTGAAAATGGCACGGGGCCAGAGTATCCGCAGCCTTACGACTACCGGACCAATCACCAGCATATATTAAGCGTATCTGTTTCAAACCAAAGTAACATTTTCATAGTGTTATACTTTTCGCTTAAAATATTATTTTTATCAAAAAATAATTTAGCTAGAAAATAATTTTTTCTTCCAAATATTCTAAGATCACTTAAAATAAATTAATTTACAAATTTCTAGTTTCAGGAAAACTTTATTTTTTGCAGTAAGTATATACAGTAATTTTCTTGAAACAACTAAATTAGAAACGACAGTGGAATATTCAGTAGTTCTTTAGATATTTTTGTGTTTGCGAAGAATGCAAAAATTAAGTCTATCTGAACTTTCTCATGAATTAGAAATGCCTCTTTATTTATAAATTTGTAATCTTCTAAAAAAAAAACTACCAGTAAAAAAAGTACAAAAAAATGTTTTAGGGATTAAGGGTTGGAAGGCAAAAAATTATTAAAATATATTTTGTTTTTACTTTGAATTTTGTTTCTCTATGAACAATAAAAAGTAGGTAGCTGGCGTTTTTACTTATTATTTAAGATACCTTTGCAGACGTTTATTATAAAGATGTGTAAGCTCGTAACATTTTTTGGCAAATGTTTTCTAATCTTGCATACAGTCGAAAACTAGTAAGAAACACGTGCGAAAAAAACGATAAGCACA
Organism: Ignelater luminosus; assembly: GCA_011009095.1. NCBI lineage: Eukaryota > Metazoa > Arthropoda > Insecta > Coleoptera > Elateridae > Ignelater > Ignelater luminosus. Next base: position 85,593 of record VTPC01002496.1, read on the forward strand.
GTTTTAAAATTGTACAATTGCACGTTGCCTTATATGTATGAGACTAAATCAAATATAAACGAGACTTTTTCAAGTTTTTCCCTAAAACGTTCTATGACGAATTGCTCACAGCTTCTTCTTTAAGAGATCCAAACAAATAATAGTCGGAAGGTGGCAGATCGGGCTGTGTTTATGTCATATGTCTAGTGCAGTTGCTCTAACATCCACTGAACTACAAGCGGTATAGGATTTGGCGTTGTCGTGAAGAAGCAACATTGCAGATCAGGATGTTAGTCTTTTTGTCTGTTAGCCAGTTGCAATCTTTTAAAACAGTTTACTAATTTACTATAGCAACAACTATCAGGCATTTATCAAGAAAATCAAAGCTTCACTTGAGCTGTTTTAGTTCTTTAAAAGTCTTAACTTAAAATTTTACTTTGAAGACTTCTAGTGGAAGTTTCACAAAAAGCTGAGTTATATGAGAAAACATAAAAGCGTGCAAAAGAACTAAGAAGAAATCAAAAAATATTAGTAAGAAGAAACTTCAATCAAAAGACTTACCAAATTTGTTAATCGGCTTTTGGAAGAAATTACTAGTGAATACAAGGTGAATACAAGACCTCAAGGCCAAGTTCTTTCTGAAAGCAAAACTGCAACATTCTATAGAAAAACAGATATAGGATCCAACTGTTCTGTTAGGATTGAGTCTAAGCAATTGCCTGTGGAACCAAAGATCTGGATTTTTGTCAAATTATTATTTAAATGTGGCATCTTTAATTTAAAGATGAATCTTTGCTTAGGACAACTATTACAGTCTCTTTTTGTGTGTTCGGGCAATCCCTCTTTTGATCAGTTTTGATCTTCATGAAGTCATTTATAACTAGATCATCTAGCATTGAAATCAAAACGTAACGTAAATTTTATATTTTGATATCTACTTCTCCAATATCATAATCACATAAGTAAAGGGGACAAGACATCTATACATAGAACCTTATTTAACGTTGTTATTATTTGTAAGGTGGTAGTTATGCAATTTTGAAATCATTTATACTAAAACTCAAAGTTATCCACACGTCACTGTTTTGCTCACATAAAGACGTCATAAATATACTGAGAAGAGCACTCTTATTTTTTATTTTTATTGACTTGCTACTACACTAACAGATTACAATATACATGACATGAACTAGGCTTGCCTAACATTACATAACCATGTTGAGCTTGATTTTATTTATCCTGCAGTGTTATTCCTCTCCGTTTTTAGAAAGCAAATTTATAAGCCGTCATCAGCTATTCTTACACAAAGTTTTTGCAATAATGCTCGTATGTATGTGTGGCTTAAATGATACAAAACGTAGTGAAAGACTTACTAAGTTGTAATCTTGGCTTTGGAAATGATTTGGAAAATTATTTATTATTTTACGTTCGATATCCTCATTTTCAGACGTCATTTTGACGTCTTTAGTAAAGACGAAGTTTACTACAATTTCAGATTGATGTCACGGGAATGTTTGTGATATTTTGAATATCACGTCTTTATGACGTCATTCTTCCAATCGAATCGGAAAATATATAGGTGTAATGCAGTGCGAAACTAAAATTATATTAAAGCCAAAGTAATGTTTTTATTTCAAGGCATTATTAGTATGATATCCATATCTTGGTTACAAACATGTTTGCTCAAGCTGTGATGATAGTTGCGATTTTCTTCTTATTCTTATTTGACGTACAGTCGTTATGAAATTTTGATTTTTTGAGACACAATCAGCAATGATATGATCTTTAAAAAACCTAAAGAAATTAGATTAGTGTTCATCAATTAATAATGTACAAAAGTTCTTGATTCTCAATGTTAGTGATAGTGTCAGATGTATAAGCCTAGAAAATTTGAATGTTATAATGTAGTTTATCTAAGTCGAAAACAAGATTGAACTACAACCTTCATAATGTCTAATGCCAAAAAATTGTCTGTTTAATATTTCTGATCCTAAGTATAAGGATTAAAGGTCTTGAAGGTTTGGCTTTTTTTGGCCTTTTAAAAGGCCTAAAAACAAGTTTGGATAACTAAAATATCGTCTTGTACATCCTTTTGCAGTGTGAGTTGCACAACTCATGTAATAGAACAAATAACAATTTTGTTTTGGTGCCTAAGCAAACTCAGCTTACTAATTAGCTCATGGCATGCAAACTATCCTATCCTCTCACAGTAATAAAAATAGATTGCTTGTTTCATCAAGTCTAGTTCTGACAGTCCATCATGGTGATGAAATATAACATTATCAGAGCCATCACCATAATGGCAAATTACCTAGTTCATTTAGAACCAAACAAATTCTTTTCCAATGAAAAATTATTCTTTAATTCACTTTTGATTTGTACAAGGGTAGCAATTTTCATAAAATTTTTTGAAATCAAATACTGTCAAAAAAGAAAGTATCTTTAATTACGTCTAACAGTTGCATATTGCCCAGTAAACGTTACACTTTGCAATATGTTTACAGCCTCAAAACTCAGTCTTTGGTGTATTACACACGCCCATTGTGGTGATGCGAACAAATACCAACCACTATAGTCAACCAGGACGATGAGATATAATTGTCTACTCTGTAATGGTCATTAACGTAACGAACCAATTGAAGCCAATCGATCCGACAGCAAATTGGCCTAATAGAGGCCCAAAAAGTTTCATAAGTTCAATACAGACTGAGAGACGACCAAAATTAAAAAGCGGATTTCTATTTTTTAAGTTTTAGAAAAATTATTTTTAATAATACTTTAATAAATTAAGTTGATTCGCTTAGAGGTTTTCTGTTTCCCGTTTGCATCCCCATTAAAAAAATTTGGCTTATTCCTGCTCTAAAGAAAAACACCCGGTATTACTATTTAGTATTTTATTATTCCCCATTGATTGCTAATTACAGTAAGGTTTATAGAAGTCTAAACTCGACACTTACGCTGTTATTTAATTATTTGTAGGAAAACGTCATTAAAAACTAAAGAGTCAACTGTAGCTTCCTAAAGTGGTTAAAATGAAAGTTCGTTAATTACATCAGGACCAATTACAGAATTTGAAAACAAATCAATGATTCACAAATTGTATTCAGTTTGGAATTACTTATACGCCATGAAATTTTCCCAATCATCTCTTGATTATGGTGGTATAATTAAGGTTTGAAGATCATTTCAAACTCGATACCGTGTCACGTGAAAAATATCCAAATTGAAATTGTAAAGATTGCTGGCAATAATTACCATTATAATGAAACAAAGGAAAACGCACAATTTTAAAAATGTACACTAGAGAGAAAAATAAAGTCCAGAAGCGACAATAAACACGAGTATGTTAATGTAAACATAGAACGTTGCTTCAGGACGGATGGCCCATTGTAAATTATCCATTAGTTTTATTGCTTCAAATTAATTATATTGCATTTTACTTTTATAAAAACTACCAACGCTGTGGAATAGCACTATTATTTAAGTAATGGAAATGTATTTTTAGAGATTTGCTCATTTCTGTAAAACTGTTTTTTGTATGCATAAAAAGGTTATTATTACAATTCAATGTAAATTTCAAAATAATTTTATCATGCTTTATTTACTTCAACGAAGTCGTAACTAATATTTTATAAAGTATCCTTAAAGAACGTGAAAAGCTCGGAGTCATTCAGTCAATACTATTAGCACTATGAAAACAGGCTCTAAAAGGACGATAGAACTGGAGTGTTGTGAAATAGAGCAGCGTAATTTGGTCTAAGTGTAGAAGTAAGAATCGGAGAAATGTTAAGTCAGCACTATTCCTAATGATCGGAGATCTGAACGCCAAAGTCGATAATGAGTCGAAGTGATGACGGTAACCGATAGCAGCGGCCGGCGGAGCTTGCTAGAAATTGCCACCTTCGTCCTTCCTGTCAAAAACAGGGTTGTCGAAATCATAATTTTGGCCAACGATATTTGGACAGCTGTCGGTATGCTGGGTCTCTTTTGTGGCGATACGCGGTAACGAATTACTTCTACTTTGAAGGGTTCGATTTATTTACGGACTGTTACGTTAAACTGTATCGAGGCGACCTCATTAATGCGCACTGAATATTGAAGTCTTTTGTAATGCGATTATAATTTCACCAGCTGTTTAAGTAATATTAAAGTTTTGTATCGAATCTCACAATCGCAATTACATTTCAGTTATGTGTTATCGAGCTTTACCTACCATTGTAATACGAAATGTATTACCCGCGTTTCGAGTTAGAAACTTTGAATTAGAGGACGAGTAAAAGCACGCAGGTGGAGAGGTCAAATACAACTTTTGTCACCCCTCGAGTTGGAAAGTTCTCCACGCCGCCGTGTAAAATATATTCTCCACTTTTTACTAAATGTTGTTTGGTTACATACGATGATATCCGATAATGGTGGTAGTGTTAAATTGCGGGTCATTTTGAATTAAGTCGGTTACACGATGCTCTTAGATCTCTCAACCTCAAACTTTGAACGCCCATTTTCCTTCTCTCTACCTACAACGAAATATGCCAGAAATTCCATTCCAATACAGCTAGTTACAAATATTCTCAGGATCGCGAGGGATATTCCGGAATTATGTAGGTATGTGCTAAAGTATGTTAAAGGGATCAAATCAAAATTGCACACTTAACAACTTCTTAACAACGGTGTTAATTAAACAAGAGACATAATAGAATATTATTGCGATTTCCTTAAAGCTCGACGCAAAAATATATTAATATCCTTTTTATAAAACATTTTTTCATTTTTATTAAATATAGCTCGAAACAAAAGAAAATTATATTATCCAACTTTTTTTGTAATTAATTAGTATTTATTGTTAAGTACTTACAGTTTTTTTTCTCGAAAATAAAGAAAAAAGTTTAATATAAAATAAAGCAAAAAAAAAGAGATCCTGATCGGAAAGGTTTCAGCTAAAAACCTTATAACTAAAATGCTTTGTCTAAGTTAATCACGTCGTTATCTGTAACGGAAGTGTCGACAACTTAGCTTAATCGTAATTAAATTAGAGATTTCTCAGGATTAACACTATGTGTGTGCGTGCTTCTGCGTGACTTGATTTTTGTTCATTTCTGAAAGATACAAATATTTTTTAAGCTTTGGAGTAAACCTAAATGGGGATATGATTTAAAAGTACTTTTGAGTAGATGTAACGTTTTTAAAGCATTTTATTATACGACATTTTAAAATGCTTTAATAATAAAAGCGTTCAGGCACTTAGTTGTAGGAGGAGGCTTTGTTTTAGAGTATAAAATAATTTTTTTTCTAAATGTTTAAAAATTTCCTAAGGAAAACTGGAATGAAAATTTTAATAAACTGTAGTTGCTTAAGACTTAGGTACTACGACCATTTCGCTGTATTTATTAAATTTTTTTACTTACAAACACTTTTATTGGAAAAAATAAAAGATATTGTTGCATAATAGAGGACTATATGACGCCCCGTTTATTATTAATTAATAAAAGTGAATAAAACAAGACATAGACAAATATTAACCTTGTTGAGACTTGATTTGATCTATAGGTTCAGAAAGTCTGTCTTCTAGTTATTTCTTGCTTGTATCTTTGCCATGAGATTTTTTAATTTGGAATTAAACAGTGTTACCCTAACTATCTAAGTGAGATTAGCAGGTGCAAAATTAGAGAAAAAGTTATAATAAATACAGCATCAACCTATCTGAAGACTGGTAGATGTAGAAGAGAAAAAAGCCAAGATCCAGAAAATCTACGACGTACAACTGTAGAAATGCAAAATCAACTTGCTAAAATTACAAAATATTTGGGTATTAGATAAAAGGTTTATTTGGAGAAAGTTGAACAAACAACCAGTGATTGAATAAGATTTCCACAGTAAAAGAAGTCAACAAATTCTAAATGTAATTTAACAATTACTGAAGCTCAGTAATTATATTACAGATGGTCGAAATAAATCAAAGCGTCTTTTAGATACGTTGTTATCATGACCTATACTCTAAATAAATTTAACCGACTTCACTTTCTGAGACAAAGTGCACAAACAGGTTATGTCCAATTCTCAAATTACTAGATTCCGACCTTGATCCAACGTTGTTTTCAATTCACCTTATCAAGTGGTCTGATTACACGCAACAAACATCAATGAATCATACACCAACTTCATTATGATAATCACATAGTTAGACGTCACGATTCACTTGACAAACTGAATTTGCGTTATCAACCATTAGAACAAAGGTAATCAAACTTGGGGTCGTATAAAGGCAGTTTGATCAGCAAAAATCAATTTAATTTTGCGAAGACGTTTTCTTGTTTGCCTTAGAACCACCGTCTGTTCACTAATAGGAAGTTTGGAAATATCTCTGTCTTATTTTTTGAGCCACTTCTAATTATAGAACTGAGCACCGTCATTCAATACAATAAACGTCATCTGGTAGCATACAGCTTTTATGTTGGAATATCTTCAACGGACTTCACGTAAACTTAACTATGAGCGTAACATTTGGTTTTCCTTCTTGTATGATGCATTTGCAATTTGATCAAAATTGTACATGATGTTTATTTCTACGGCTTTTTAGACTTCAAGAGTCTACAAAATGTAGATGAGTAAGAAAAATGTACAGTCAGTGCTTAAAATTTCAAAACTAGGTTCACTTCAATAGAACGACGTCACAATTTTCCTTTAGCCTATAAACAGCAATAGAAAACAAAACAAAAACAGGGTGCCACGTTTATTAATACAATAGTGCTTAGATCATGATAGTATTTAATTTGCTCTTGTCAATTTGACACTCTTGGGTTATTTCGATTTCACACAAAGTGTAGTCAAAAAATTTCAAGATACCACAAACAAACTTACGCAACAAAAGGTTTTCTTCTATCAACTTAAATTGTCAACAGATTTAGTTACTCTTAGTTTGTTTCTGATCTACTCTAAAACATACATAAAGTTACCAAATAGTGATGTCATTCCAAAAGGGTAGAAATTGATCTATAAATAATGTTGAAGCGCGCAGACGACTTTCGATTCTATCCCGTATAGCACCGAATGTCTACTGGGCGTCTATTTGTTGTCCAAGATTGTTCCGGACGTCCATGGATATAAATTGGACATTTTTGGACGTCGATCGAACGATTGTTAACAAACGTCTACTTTGGTCTATACTTTGTCTGACTATAATTGAACATAATTATATTCAAACTATGTCCAGTAACAGTCGCCCAATAACCAGAAATTGGACGTCTATTGGACATCCATCGTTAGAACTTAGATGTCTACTGAGTGTTCTTGTGCTATATGAGATACTGTTTTTCAACAAAATAAAAAACAGATCGATAATAAGATATTAACAAAAATTAAATTAAAATTAAATTTTACAAAAACTGCAACACCTGATAAAAAAGCTGACTTGTTTTGATATGGACGACTAGTAGCGACCATCACTTCTTGCTTTCTTCAATTGACGTGCAACAGGAAGCAAGTCAAAAACAATAAATTTCTTTTTGTATGATTCAATCTTTGTTGTAAATCATAAAGCTTGGTGCAGATTCGTGATCAAAACTGAAGATGAGTTGAACGGCAACTTTGGTCAAATTGTCATATACATAATTATCAAGCTCTGGCAAAAGACAGTAAAGTAATTGTTACAAATCTTCAAACTAACGAAAAAATTTTTGATGATTAGCTAAAAAAACTACTTTGGTTTGCTGTACTGGTAGAAACTTCCTCCAGAGTAGGGTAAGAAAGATTCATACGTACAGGTCATCTTGTACACGAATTTGTCAAGACAATCTGACGTTCAGCACTGCGATTTATGAATCTATTGTTGCTTGTTGCTCATCATTTTCTTTATGTCTTATTAGTACTGTCCTTCTATGTTTTACGTGGCCTTCCCTTACCATTTCTTCTTGCCAATATAAGTTCCTATATCACTTTTATTATAGCCAAACCAATTTAGTTTCATATTCTGCATATTTAAAATTCTACGTACATTTAACTGGCTGTACCCAGAAAATGCCATTCATTCGAATAAAGGAGTAACGCTCATCAAATGCAAGTAGGTCTTCTTCCAAAACTTGTTACACAAGATATTGAGATTACCAGATTAAGTTCTCGTGATGAACCGAACCTGAACTTTACCGCCAAATTGTTTATTAAGCTCTCTTGGTAGAATCGTTATTGATGGTGTGCTAAGTGAATGTACAAAACATAAAAATTCCAGACTGTTGGGACTTTAAAAACGTCAAGAGATAAAGACAAATAAACTATGCCAAAAATGACAGTACCGTGTTACATTCTTATATTGTCGTATAACATCAAAAAACATTTTAGTAAGACTTCTTGGATAGTTTGGCCACAATGCACATTTTATAAGTGATGACCTTTATTTAGGTGTAACTTGGACATGTCTTTTTGGGAGACTAATAACCTTCTTGGTTCATATTTAATTGAGAAATACGTTGCAGTTTTCAACTTTTTCCAATTTTAGCAGACATACTACTCTAGTATCATATAGTTGTGGCACATCGGCTTGGAATTATTGAATTACGATGTAGCCTTTTCTAAAACACTTTTTGGGTTAATATTGTTTTTAGACTCTTAAGAATTTCATAGCCATAGCTTCAGGTATTTTGTAATATTGATACATTTTGTGAAGTCTAGATCAGAAACTTTCTTTTTTCAAAACGCGCTTTATTGTATTTCCATTAGAATACACTGATCAGAACAGCAGTTTGAATCATGATAGAACCTTAAATCTGATTCCAGTACCACGCGAAGATTGTATCAATAATATAAAGGTCATTCGAGTTCCACTTGATGATTCTGCTTTCTATCCCGACAGTAACACTCAAAAACCTGATTGTGGTCCTGCGTACTGGGCAATCTAATGAAAATAAAAAGGCATTTTTAGATATTTTAAGCTATGCTTTTAAAATAATTTAATTTTATGACTATTTATTTTTATTTACCTAAATAAAAGTAAGAATAGAATGAAAAAGTCAATATAAAGTTTATGCGGACGAACCAATATTACGAGTTTCTCCAAAGATTGTAAAAGCAATTCAAAAAAGGCAAAATAAAGAGAAACAAAATTGAAGTTTACTGTAAGGTAAATCAGTTGTAGCAGAAATGACCTTTACTCTAGTACTGAGCACATATGTATAATATAATTTAAGAGGATTAAAGTTTCAGATTTCTAATGTAATTATACGTCCAAATCTCTTTAATTTTTTGCCATTGTCTTTGAGGCTTTTAAAATAAAATTACACTCGGATGCTACTAATTTTTATTTATTATTTATGTAATATGTCAATAATTTCATATAGACTTTATATAAAAGATAATTTAGTAGAGTATCTTTCAAAATTATTTATTTTGAAAGCTAAATATTTACTTGAAGGTTTTAGAGTTTCAGTTAAGACATTTTAGATCGAAATTATGGTGGCTGTTGTAGGTTTCCCTTTTCACTAGCAAAACAGTAACTTCAAAGGGACTCGCACTAAATATTAACACGCGTTCATGTGTACAACTGTACAAATTTGATTTAATTCCGTTGCTCCGACTACAGTAAATTATTTATTACAGAACAATATTACCTTTTATACATTTTAAATTTGAAGATGTTAACTATATTTGAGATATTTTTTCATGCATAAATTATGGCGAGAAAATTTGTCCAAATTAAAATTTTCGTAATTAAACAAAAATTGTAACAAAATATGTTATCAGAATGACGAAGAAAGATTCTATATTTAGAAAGGAGGGCATAGAAAAAGAGAAGAAACTACACATAAAAAAATAACTGAATGTTCAAAGACTTAAACAACTGAACAATTAAACAAAATTAATTGAAATGTTGAAACTATAACTGCATCAAAAGAAAACAATAAAGTTGGAGAAATTTTAGGTGCTCCCTATGAAAATGTGTTAGGCCCTATGTTATTTCCGTAATACATGCACAGTAACATGTAAAATACTGTTAGATTAAAAAACAACCGACAATAAAGTATTTTTTTTCTATTATATATTAAATTGAAGTTTCTATCGATATACACTCGCTTGCTAAATATTTAATTTAGATATAAGACATCATGTGGAGCTCATATTTGTTTTTACCATTTAAGCGTGAAGTGGTAAATAGATCTGAACTCGACTAACTGTCCTTTGAGGATAAGTATTTTGATGTCACGTGGATAATCAATAATAAAGCAGAACAGGATTACAATTTAATTTCCAGAATACATTGTCAGCATGCAATGACTAAACAAGAAGTTGAGGTTAGGCTGCATATTTGATTTTTAGACGACAAACAGCGTAAAAAACTTTTGGTAATTTTTCTCTATTTTCTCAAATAACCGAAATTTTGAAAAAATGCTTATAACTCAAACGCAATGCACCAATAAAATCAGTAGAAAAGATATTTAGATCAGTTGAAATTTTTTATGGTCTCATGATTACTAGATAGGTTTCCATTCAAAGCATAAGCTGCTGATAACTTGGACCATAGAAATTGTAGTTATCAAGTCTCACTCTAAATAGTTTTATTTATTATTTTTAAATTGTCCTCAGTAACTGTCAATTAATTTTAAAACATTTTCTATGACTTTATAATTCAGTTTTCATTCTCAAATTCAGATTTTAAGTATATTTGGTGTGTACTTTTCAATTTATACATGATTATATGTTTTTAATTTTGCTATATAAATACTAGCTGTATTAATATTTACCTCCATTCATTTAAAAATCACAGTAGAATTTTACATTTTACCTTTTACTTTAGCTAAAATCCATAGCAATATATACATCGTTCGTTATCAATAACAGATCCTAAAGATAAATGAGTTATGCACTCGTTATAGAATTAGTAGTACAGTTGATTCAATATCAAACTCTTAAATACATCAACACTACTTATCTTTCGGATATCCGAAACTTAGAGAAAACTCCTAGGCCTCATTCACTAAAAAAAAAAAACTGAATATATTAAGTTGCTACACCGATGTCAACATCTAGACTCATGGTACATGAGCGCAGATATTCTCTAACAACTTCAATTACATTTTTTAATATTATATAATAATTTATATTTATTTTTCTTTTGTAGTAGTTTGTAGATCATGCTTACTTAACAAAGAAAGAAGAAACACAAGAAAAAGAATACTGCCTTTTTTAATATTAAACTTGCTAAAGTCTTCATATTATTTGTTTCATGTTTTATTTTTTCTTGTGAAAACAGATCCTACACTTCCAAAAACTTTTTGGTGCTAAACCCTATGATGGAATCCAATAGTTAAAGTGTCACGTAACTAAAATGGAACGTAGAGCTCTGTTGTCTAAAAGTGAAAGTGGCTATTAAACAAAGGAAATTTCTTCATACGTAGAACATCCTCTTGGTATAGAATTTTGTTTTATTTTTTTTTATTTTTTGTTTTAGATAACTGTTACTAGTCGTAATGAACTAATCTACAATTTCATTCTAAACTCTTAAAAACTAGGTACTTATCTAAGATGTCCCCATTGGTGTATCTTAGTCTTAGTAAAATGTAACACATGAGTTGGCGTGTAACGCACAATTCCACTATAGTCTGATTTATCACGTATCACTTTCATACACTACAAGAGTTCAAACGGTTTGATATTCTTGAGTTTTCTATTCAGGTTGGCGTTGTCTAGAAGCTGCAGTGCTTCTGTATTGATGTGGACATGGAGTCTTCTCTCGTAATTTTTTGCAAACCTCTCATTGCTATAGTACCACGGAGCATTCACAATACCTCGCAAAACCTTGTTTTGAAATACTTGGATTTTATCAGCTTTGCCTTTGGATCCCTAAAGCTGTATACCATACGACCAGCCGAGTTTTAGTACTTGTTTATATAGTAGTAGTTTGTTATGCACAGATAGTTGCAATTTTTTCCCAAGCAGTCAGTATATTTTTTTATATTTAAGGTCGAGTTCGGTTCTTTTTTTATGTGTTCCTTCCACCGTAATCGGACGTCCAGGTTCATTCCAAGGTATTTCGCTGTATTGCAGTGTGGAATGTTGCCATTGTTGATTGATATCGGGTACTGATCCTCTTTCTTGTAGGCAAAATCAGTATGCACTTATTTACTCTCGTTAATTCGTGTTCTCCATTGATTCATTCGTTTACTCTATTGCCTGCTTCTTGCAATTTGGCAGCCGTTTTTTCGCTGTTGTCTCCTATTGCAAAGATATCTGTACCATCAGCGAAGGTGGCAATTGTCACGTGTTCTGTTTGCGAGATATCCCAAGTGCACAATAGGTAAACGAATAGTCACAGGACACTACCCTGGGGTACTTCTGCTTTTATTTCTTTAATGTATGTAGGACTCTAGTATTTTGGTATCTAATTTATTTTTCAGTCCGTCCTGTCATACTTTGCCGAAGGCTTGGACTATGTCTAAGAATATGGCTGAGCATATTTTTCTTCATAGGCTTTTCCGATGATATTCGTTATTCTGTAAATTTGGTCAATCGTTGAATGCTTGTTCCTAAACCCAAACTGATGCGAGAGAATTGGGTTTTGACTTTCCACAATTAGTTTTAATCGTTTCAGAAGTAGTTTTTCAAATAATTGTTATATTATCGGGAGTAACAAAACAGGTCTACAGAAAGTTGCTTCGTTTGGAGTTTGCTCGGTTTAGGGATCATCATTACGTACTTCAGCAATTTTCCAAACATCTGGAACATGTCTTATCCAAAAAGCTGCGTTGATCAAATAAGTGATTTCTACAATTGCTTTTCTGGGAGGTTTTTTCAGTTTTTTTCCCCAGCAATGAGGTCATAGCTTGAGGATTTTTTTTATAATTGTTTTTATCTCTTCGGCTACTTGTTTTGGAGTGACAAAAGCAATTTCCGTTTTTTCACGTACTTGTTCCAGTAGGTGTTCTTCGAGTTCTTCTTTATCACCCGAAAAATATCTCCAAACTAGTGGTAGTTGAAAAAAACTTTGATTTAGATTCGGATCACCCTCCGGTAATCCTTATACTAAGCGAAAATGTCATCAGAAAAGAACCAAATCCTTCTTTGGTAAATAATTGGAAAGCATTCCAGGAAGATCTTGCTGATAATATACCGTTAAGAAAGAGAACACCTAAATCAAGAACCTGAAAATAAAAAAACTGGCAGCAGGAAGCAACTATCTCTTGGAAATCGGAAAAATTAGTTGCTAAAAAGAGAAAAAAACAGGCTAAACAATAGCACTCAAAAACTCAAAAGAGAAATTCTAGAGTGGAAGCAAGAAACTATAATAGATACTTATCTGAACTAACAGATGACAAAGCACCAGACTATTCTCTTTGGAAAACCACCAAACAAATTAAACGATCCTGCTCGCATAGTCCACCCATTAGAACTCCAAATGGAAATTGGAGTTGAGATATTTTTGGAAAACTGTCGTTTTGAATCCTTTTATCTCAGGAGAAGAGTGTAAAAAGCTCCAAACTGTCTATAATAGTAGAAACTTAGGAATTATGATTCTTTGTTATAACAACGTATATCTATAGCTTACTTCTATCTTAAGAAGAGAATGCAATTCTGCACTTTTTCACAGGTAACAATATTAAAAGCTAAGAATTACAATTTCATTCGTATTCACACAATCACAATTTAAAGCCTACCAAATTTTTAACAAAACCTTTGATATTCTTTTTTGTCATACTCTACCACATCAAAATACCATTTCTGAGTTCTTTGTGGAAAATTCCATTAGTTGTTATTTGAGGTGGAAACTGTTAATTTTAGATATTTAAAGAGAATTGTATAAAGAATTATTTTTTAAGTCTGTTGGAGAAGCAAGATATTACAAGATACTAAAGGCAAACAAAACAACAATGAAATGAATTGTTGTTACAGTATTTCATTAACACTAACTAACGTATATGTGCTTGAATACCGATGTTGATTTATTATATAAACAAACTTAGTTTCAAATTTACATTTAAACTGACAAAAAACTGTAATTTGTAAGGAAGCAATTAATATTTTGCAATAAAAATCGAAAATAAGATTAAGCAGTCCCGCACACTACGCAAACAAAATTAATCAATTATATGAACTTTTAGTACCGAGTTGGGTAACACTGATCGTTAGTTTAGGAACTAACCCTACCTTCCAAACTAAACAAAATACAGTGTGTATAGGAATATATCTACTCTAATGAGATTCTAGCTCTATTGTTTTTAGTTTATAGCAGTGCTTAAGTTGTTGGATATATAAAGTCTAAACTTGTTGGAACCCTTAAGTTTTCGTAAAAGAAGCAGCTTAATTTCGTGTTTATGTTTTGCAGTTAATATTCAGCTTGTTACATTGTTCCGCAAAAATTATTTCTAAGAAGCTCTTCATAACCTCTGTTATACTTGGTTTTTATATAGAACGTTAATAATTAACATTTAAACTATACATCATCATGTAAAAATTTTACTTATTTGCAATCTGAGTTAAATAGTAAGTACAATTGAATTGATGTATGCTTTTAAAATATTCCTAACTGTAAGTTTTCAGGAATTGAGTTTTTTACCAAACTGACTCATTAAATATGAATAAGAGACCGATTATTGGTTCCATTAAAAATTTTTATCAAAACGATTCAAATTCCATGATTCATAAACAATCTAAGGTGCTACATTAATTTACTTTCTAAGAAAAAAACAAGAAAATCTTCTTCCTGGCTTTCGACTTTTGGGAAAATTCTTTTTAACTAATTTATTATAAAATGAAAATTTAGAAATTTTGACAATGAGAATGTAAAAGAATAACACGACAACTGAAGCAAATCCCATGAACAGAGACCATTTGTCCCGTTTCTTTGAACAGATCCTCTTGATCTTCAGCAGATCGCTCACTCATCTTCTCATAACCTTTAAAAATTTCTATTGATTGTTGTTCATCGTTGCTTGCTTGTACATATAATCCAAGAATCAACAAACACTAAAGTGCTCAATTGTTATTGATATGTTTAAAGCAGTTTTGTTCAAACTGTACTGAGTAGTTTCTTACACCCAAAACGGAGAAGACACAGAATTTATTAAAGCAATCGCAGCAGAACGCTTAGGCCTACTATGTTCTTATCTTAGAACAGTCGTAGCACCACAATTATTATTTTCTGGTAATACCACTAATTGAGTGAATCATGCGTTTCTGAAGATTCCATTACTAGTTTACTGTAGTTTCGTGATCTTTCTCGCCTTCACTTTGGGACAGTCATCATCATCTAATCTGATGGAAGTTCAAAGTCTTTCACGTCCTTGTTTTGAAGTAGTCGCATTATGTTATGAAAATTTCTCTACTAAGGACTGTATCGTTAATTATGGGTACAACTTCACACCACCATAAATGGTAGGCTGTGACATTTTCAATCAATTGTTAGATTGACATTTGTTACTTGATGTATAGACATTAAAGTTTGATAGTTAAATTGAAGTGTTTGTTAGTGAATTAAAAAATGAAAGGTTTATCAGCGGAGAAGCGAAGCTTAATTATGTCCAGATACTGCAATGAAAAAGGTATGACAATGAGAAAGTTAGCGAAAGAAGAAGGTGTTAGTGTCCATGCAGTCCAAAATGCAATTAATAGATAAGGAAAACATTTCACTTTGAATGATGTACCTGGACGCGGAAGGACACCAGGTGCATCAAGTCCATATTTGGACAAGAAGATATGTAAAAAATTTACGACTAATAAGGAACTGTCTGTCCGTGATTGTGCGAAAAAATGTGGAACTTCGATCGGCATGGTTCAACGAGCTAAGAAAAGAAATGGTTTTAAGACTTATAAAAAACAAAAACAACCAAAGCGTAGTTCAATTCAAGCATCTTCTGTGAAAAGTCGAGCTCGGAAGTTATACGAACAAGTTCTGTGCAAAAAAATCAATGCATTATCATGGACGATGAAACGTACATCAAACTCGATTACAAAACTCTACCGGGAGCTCAGTATTATACTGTAAAACAAAGAACGGAAGTGAGTAATGCAGATAAATCTATTTCTTGTGAAAAATTTGGAAAGAAGATATTGGTCTGGCAATCAATTTGTCGATGCGGCATGAAATCGACCCTGTTTTTCACTCAACAAACTTTAAATGCGGAAATATACCGCAAGGAGTGTCTCCAAAAAAGATTGCTGCCATTAATTCGAAAGCACGAGGTTCCAGTATTATTTTGGCCTGATTTAGCTTCGTGCCACTACGCTACTCCAGTTCTAGAATGGTACCTTCAACACAACGTTCCATTTGTCGATAAGACTATGAATCTCCCAAACTGCCCAGAAATCAGGCCTTTTGAAAGATTTTGGGCGCTAATGAAAAGAAATCTACAGAAGACCGTTCGACCAGCAGAAAATGTTGAATAATTCAAAAGAGACTGGAATAGACTAGCCAAAGCTGTAGGATTATCTCTCGTTCAGAACCTCATGCAGCATATAAAAAGCAAAGTTCGAGAATTGGGGAAACCCCTATAATTTTTTGTTAATGTAAAAATAAATGAAATAAAAATATATCACACATCCAAAATCTGTAGTCCATCTCTCAAAATATAGTCTGACATCAAATTTATAGGGCGCTTATTCTGTACAGTCCTTAATTTACTGCTACTTGGTAACCTTTCGCGCCCTTGCTTTGAGGCAGTCCCATCGTCGCGATTATTATTTCTTGAAGATTCTACTACTAATTTACTGGAATTTCAACAGCTTCTGCGTTCTGTTTTTGGGACAGTCGCATCATTGCGACCATTTTTTTTCTGCAGATTTTACTACTAACTTAGTGGAATTCCGAGGTCCTTCGCGTTCTGGTTTTGGGGCAATGGCATCACCTTGATCATTATGTACTGGTGGTTTTGCAAGAGTAAACGAGAAAATTGATTATGGACAGAAAAATGAGTAATGTAAACAAACATTCTGACAGTAAAGGAGCTGATTGTTCAAACCCTGAAGTAGAAATAAATAATAAAACTCATAGGAAAATATGTAATGCAAGGTGTAATTTTCAAAAATTGATTAATAAATCAGCCCGATTTGACTTTTTGGTCGTTGGGCTTTTCGAACTGCTTGAGTTTTCTGAACCTTTGAGTGCTGTTTGGTTTTTCAAGCCGTTTGTATTATTTTAGAAAGATCAAAGCTTTGAAGCTCGTTTGATTTTTTCTAAACCTTTTCGCCTTAATGTATAATGTTGGATACGCATTAAGATTTTCAAACAAGTTGGTATTTCCAGATTACTCAGCTTTTCAGGCGTAAATAAGCTTTTAGAGCTATCAATATTTGCAGGCCAGGGAATTCTTGGGCAATTTCCTTTTTCTAGATCAGTCAAGCTTTTTGGAGAAAGTCAACACTGTCTCAAATTGATTAAGTAAGCTCCTAGCGCTTTTGATCTTTTTAGATCAATCGGATTTCTAAACACGTTGGGTTTTCTCAGTCAGTCAGATTTATTGTCCGATTGAACTTTTTGACAATTTGGTTTTTTGTGTCGGTTTTAGAAAGATCAAGCCTTTTGAGCTGATTTAGCCTTTTTTAAAGCTTCTTGGGCATGCAGTGGGATAAGTCGGCATTTCCAACTTGATTAGGTTTTTAACTCCAAGTGGGTTCTAGTGCTATCGATCTTTCCAGGTAAGCTGATACTTTTAAGCAGCTCTTTTTTAGATGAGTCAAGCTTTCTTGATAATAAGCTTCAAACCTGTCAAGCATGTCGTAAGAAAAAGAATAGGAATACCGTAACCCCTGCTTAGACTTTTTTAATTTTTATTATGATCGACCGTTTTTTCATCAATTAGCAAGTTTTCTTTTAGGCTGATCATACTTTTTGAGTCAATTGAACTCTACAGGCCAATTAAACCTTGTGACCGTTTGGTTTTTATTTGGTCCGGTTGTGCTACGTATTTTAAGAAGATCGAACCTTTCGAACCGATTTGGTCTTTTACAAAACTTTTCGGACTAATATAAAATCTTGGACGCACATTGGAATTTGTGAGTAAGTCGAAATTTACAGACTGGTCAGATTCTTAAGCTCTGAATGGGTTTTCAGATTATTAAAAAGTCAGTCTTTGATTTTCGTTCTTTCAAGTCGATTGAATTATTCTAACTCGTTTGGATTTGTGCTGGTTGTGCTATTTTAGAATTTCAGGCATTTTGAGTATCTACGTTTTTAAGCAGCTTAGCCCAGCCAAGCTTTATAGAAATCGATTATTAAATTCAGGCTGTTCAAACTTTCCGATTTTGATGGGTTTTTCAGTCAGTAAGGTTTAGCAGTCTTTGTTATTTTAGATAGATCAGGTCCTTTCAGCCTGTTGGATTTTGGATAAAGCTTTTTGGCTTAGTATAAGGCTTTTTGAACCTGCACTCAGATTTTTGAACAAGTTGATATTTTTAAGCTGATCACGTTTTTAGCTCTGAATGAATTTTCGATTAGCATTAACATGTTGGAAAAATGATTATTAAATTAAGCCGGTTGGGTGTTTTTGCTTTTTAAATTGATTAGATTTTTTGAGTCAGATACAACAGACCGTATCACTTTAAAACGACCAGGCTGCTCTTTAGGCCGATTTAGGTTTTTCGAGTTTTATCAAAAGTCAAGGTTGGGTCTTAAATTGTCGGCAAAGGTTACTAAACTTTGGCATGGCATTTTTTTGAAGAGTAGTATTAGAAAAAAGGTTACTCAAGTGAAAATACCAAAGAGTTTAGTTTCTGTCTTACCACGGACTTGAAAATTAATTTTTTCAAACACAATTACTGAATACAAATTATAAAAATTATGTTTATACATAAACAGTTGTGGTTTGTTGAAGCATAAAACAATCTTCTAATTTAAACTACTAATACATGCTATGGTTTATATTAAAAGATCGTATTTATTTAGAAATAAAACAATAGACAGTGTATAATACTAAATGAAATTTTAATTTTTATGTCCAAATAATAAGCTTTCTTATTTTTGAAGGGTCACTGCCCCGAAGAACTTCTCGTAGTAGCCATCACTCCGCATAATCATGTGTACAACATGAAAAACATCAAACGTTTTTGAAGTTGCCGCATATATGTAAATAATTTGTTTATTATTGAATGATTGAAACGAAATTCAGATTAGACAGTTCGAATATGATTGTAATTCTTCAAGACTTGCAGAAATGGGAACATTTTTATTTTTGATGTAGAACATGCAAGCTGGCGCAGTATTTTTGCATACTTGAAGGACTATAAGGAGGGTGCATTGCAGCCGTCATATGTCAAGTTGCGTGATATTCTTTCATGATTTGTAACAAAATTCAATCAAATTTATTTTTCGATTTTTGCTCATAATAAATGCTTGTATGGATGAAAATAAAAAATACACGGTGAATTTACAAATATTTACTTACAATTTATAATTAACCTTAAAATATCATAATTATATTTAAACAAGTCAAAAAACATCAGGTTAACATAAAAAATAAATTTCGATTTTGAAACGCATAGAAACAACTTATTTGGTATTGCCTAAAGCATTTTAGGGCAGTACGCAAAAATAAAAAAGAAACGAAAAACATGTTTTGATTGTCAGCCCTGCCTTTAGGGGTGCACTTTGATATTGGAAAACGTATACCATATCATGTATACCTAGTTCAAGCGTGTTTTAAATTTTCCAAATAAAAATTTTATTTTATTAACACAGCACATAAGACTTTTAGCTTGTTTTCGATGTTTCATTTTATAAAAGGACGGTTTGTTTTTGAACGATTCCTTTTATCTTTTCAGTCGCAATTCGTTTATTATTTATTTGACAGAAGCTTTGAAACTTAAAAAATTAATTTTTGTTTTATTATAGCGGTTGCTTATTTTATTGCATTTGTTTTTTGTATTGCATTAAAATAAATAATTAATTTTACTTTCCTGATTATTAAGTTCTACTACGCATTTAGCGAGTACGTAGCGATAAATATAGATGCTTGTGTTGTTTGATGTTATAAAATATATTTTAGGAATGGAAGGAATAAAGCAAATAACCCCTTCAGGCTGTAATAAAATGGAATGGTATTGAATTTCGGAAATCAAATATGTCTTGAAAAAAATATTTTTTAGAGTGATAAAATTATTTTTAACGTTATTTATCTTGAGCAGTCTTAAATAATTTGTTGTGTACATTTTTATTGTAAACAGAATTTTGCTCTTTTGGCCGATTGATTTTTGTTAAGTTAACAAGAATTATGCCGTAATGTAGAATATTTTAAATCGAACACATTATGTTGTTAGCAGGATATCCGGGGGTATATTAAACTCTCATAATTCAAGATAATAAACAATGCTGAATTTAGCCCGTTGTGAACAACTGGAAAATGATTCAAATGCACAAGGGGAAACTGAAAAAAGTTAGGGAATTCTTTCAGCACTTGTTGGGAATTGTTATTCGACCATACATCAGCCAAATGGAAACCTGCTTTAGATTTTTATTGAATAATGTTTCATCTCCTGTTCTCTTATTTTGATAATTGGAAGGATACATC
This sequence comes from Ignelater luminosus, assembly GCA_011009095.1. Taxonomy (NCBI): domain Eukaryota; kingdom Metazoa; phylum Arthropoda; class Insecta; order Coleoptera; family Elateridae; genus Ignelater; species Ignelater luminosus. Next base: position 106,049 of record VTPC01002496.1, read on the forward strand.
GACAAGAACCTATTGGGAAAAAAAGTTTAGTCACTAACTAAAATATAATGTTTACGATTAAGTTAGAAATAGAAAAACTTAACTATGAATTGACATTTAGCAGCGATCGCTTAATTTACACATTCAGTCGTGTGTCGTTTTAAAAACAGTGAATCGATCGATAGACATAATTGATTACTTCGTACTGTTTTCATCCACATTCACCAAATTAATGGCATTTAAAATCGGATAAGCTGGTATCAATGCCAAAAACTGTATTTTGAAAGAATAAAAGTAATCATTAACTTCTTGTTGATACCACAACAACTTTGCACAAGATTCTATGGTTTTCAAATTTTTTTTTATTATTTTGTTATGACATTCCAAGATCTAAATATCTGTCTGATGATATGGTGCAACAAGTCAATCTCAATCCCACAAAAACACAAAACATAGGATTTTTTTCTTGCCCATTCTTCTTCCAGTCTTATTCCCCATTTCCAAAACCCTGAATAACGAAATTCTGATTTTACCGACCATAAGCATTAACTTGCTTTGGTATCAGATGGAAAGCCCGCACAAAAATATTTTCATTTTTAATTCATGTTAAAGACGAGTTTCAGTTTTTTTAGAACAAGAGATCAACAAGTAAGTCTCAAATTTAAAATCTTTTTACATGAATTTGTTTTGATTCTATTGCAACTTCTTATCCACAACCAAGACTTCCAACTCAACGTAGACCGGGGCAGTCTGAATTCACCTGCTCAAAACATTTTTATTTGTAAATTTTCAATCAGAAAACAATAACAACAAGATCAAGACATGTTTTATTTTTTACGCGCTCTGCAATTGCGGCAGACTTCAGGATTATAATAATAAGGTTGTTAATTCGAAATGTAATTCACTATTTATCAACTAATTTGCATATATGAAATAGGCACAGTAGCTCACTCAGCTTTACTTTATAGTAAGAATACGATATTGATTTTTCAAAATTGTTACTTTAAAACCGTTCAGCCTTCAATTTTGCCAAAATTCATATTTTTCCTGACTTCGCAAACGACTTACAATAAGAAATAACTAAATTGAAGTTTCAAATACAAAACTTTGCAGTTTGCACAGATACCTATCAAGTGTCATATTTGTTTGCTCTGGTGATAACATTTTTGTTTTTATCTTTTAGAAATAGTGTAGGCGAACTAGATATCAATACCACTTTGTAGTCTGTAAGAATATTTCAAGTAAAAGGTGAAGAGGTAATTTTGAACCTTTTAAAAATGACAAACCTTGCTTTCATTTATACTGAAAGATGGTTTATCAGCTGCGCGTTGCATATGAGGTATGATGTGATGTAGATTTCTAAAATGTATTCTAAAATAAAACCAACAAAACACTATAAATATTTCAAATCGTTACGTAACCGAACGTACAAGAACGTCATAGTGACACAAAATTTTACGTTCTTTATTCTTTGAATACTAATAACGTTAAGCAAAAAAGGGATAGATCTTAAAATCTTTAAAAACAAATTTTTTGTTGTAAACTTTTTATATGCATTCACTTCAGATAAAAACGTTGAAGGTCTAAAACAAACTTTACTGAGTTTATAGAAAAATACGGAACCTAAAGCTCGATACAGCTTAATATCTAAATAGCTTGAAAGTTGGTTAAAACTCTTAACTTGTCCTGAAAAGTTCGACTATGAAATAATGGTTGGAAGCGGAATATTACGAAATTTAGGAATATTTGTATACATATATTTTAAATAAACAATTTATTAAGCTTAAAATATTTTGTAACTGTTTACATATTCAGTTATTCTTTTTATTGAATCTCGGTTTTAATAACAAAATTAGTGTTTTCAATTAAATTTATATAAACAATAATGATTGAACATAAAGAATATTTGGTTTCGTTATTTTTTGTGATTTTAGGAATAATTAATTTTGTGCAAACTCATTTATTGTGATTATGATTTATTTCATTCAAACAAAACGTTTTTTGTGGGATAACCATTTATTACAGGATGATTTGCTTTAAAATTACAAGCTAACTTAGAAAGAAGCTGCTTTATACAAATTTCTCAATTCATGTCATCACGATAATCACCAATTTTTAAACCTTGTAATGTTAAGATAATCATAATAAACTCGAATATATCTTGAGAAACTGATGTAATCCATATAAATTAAAGATTTTCTTGATCTTTATTTAAAAATAAGTAAGTCACAGCGCTGTCTTTTTTTGTTTGCTTAGCAATAAGCTCCGCAATAGCTTGTAGAGTTTAGTGGCTATTTCAATGACGCATCAGACAAGTTGACACAGCAACAATTATTGCTAAAAGAATATCAAGACGTTTTTGTTACTTTGAATCTTTAGTCGTACAAAAGTTCAAACTTTCACAACTAGTTCTAGTAAAAGAGAAAGACGGTATACCTACCACAATTTTGTGTTGATTGCAAACAGTTAAATAGTAAGTTCTGTCAAAATTTTGTAAGCAGACAAGTTTTGCTTTGGCTTTTCCTGAAATACCTACTTTTCACCACTATTATAACAATTTCTGTTTTTGTCTAGTATTTAATAAAATACATATTGAGCTAACATTTTTAATATTTGATTTAGAAAACGATTGTTGATAGATAAAAATTGAAAAACAAAGGCAGAAAACCACATTCATTACTGATAAATTGGTTTTGGCAATTTTAGACTTGCTTGATGTACAGTTTTTACGTTAATTTTGCAATAGGTTTTCTGACATACAGCAGTTTTTGGCATCTCTTATACCATCTGTTACATTGATATCTAGTATTTAGTAGCAGTAATTACTTAGCTACTGTATGTCTTCGTGCAGGTGTTATTCTAGATTAGCACTGCAAGACTAAGATGATGTTTGACAGAAATAAAAGAAATTAATTAATTGTAGGGGATGTTAAATTCAGAACTATTTCCGGAAAAATTATTTTTAAGATTTTAAGAATTGTGGCTAGTGAGTCTCTGGTGGGCCAGGAATATTTAATACTCCATATACCCTGGTAGACTGTTAAATTAAATAGTATAAGTTGAAGAAATCGCGGTCTAATCTTGTGAAGCTTCTCAATGTTCATTACATTATAAGATCACTCTTCTTGGTTCAGGAACATGTCTTAGATTGTGTTTTCCTTAACAGAGAGTACTTTTTCAAAAGTTAAAAAGCTTTAAACAGCAAATAGTAAAAGTTTGTCATGAAACTACCAATATCTCTAAAGAGTTATGTTATTAAAAAAGAATAGGAACTCATTAAAAAAGAATAATAATTCATAAACTTACTTAATCCTGAAAACGTTTCTACCATGAGGTGTAGAGTTAATGTGGGGTTGAGCTCCGTGGTTTTTTTCCATACATCTCTCTACTTTCTTCTGTCCTTTTTTTCACCTTGCATTTTTCACTTTCTCGTTTTACGTTTTTCCTGCTCTTCGCTTATTTCTTTTTCGCAACGTGTCCAAACCATCGTAATTGACCCTACTGGTCTCTTCTATTGGTTCAACTTTAAGCTCTTTTCTGTACGTCTCGTTTCTAATTCTGTCCAATCTGGTTTTGCCTTGTATCCTTCTCAGAAACCTTATCTTCATGCTATTCATTTTACTTCTTTGTCTCTCATTTGTTGTCCACGATTCACAGGTTTGCGTAAGTATTGGTTTTACTACCTTTTTGATCACCTCGGCTTTTACTTTTTGTGGGATTTCCTTTTTACTTAAAAACGAGGTTTTGATTGCGTAGTATAGTCTTCCCGTTTTTGATAGACTCGTCAATTTCATCCTCTAGGTTGCCTCTACTGTTTATGATTCCTCTCAGATAGTTAAACGTATAAACTTGTTCGATATTTAAGGAAATAATTCATAAAAAAGAATAATAAAAAATTAAAGAAAAAGAATAATAATCTGTAAAAAGACACTAAGCAAGTGTAGGATTTCTTTAAAGGGATACGCAGAATTTCGCTTTGTTCTTTTTCATTATGTGATAGCTGCAAGTTATTTAGAATGCAAAAACAAAATTAGCTTCATATTTTTTTGTTTTATTATTTAAACATAAAACAGTGCTAATCATAAAATGAATATCTACTGGCGACAAAATAAATTCGTTAATATCTGCAGTGATACACCTGCAGTTACTAGAAGTACTATAAATAGAACATTCCATACTGTGCAGACAATAATTAGTTAATTAGATAGATTCTGTTCATGTCTCCCTGTTGAATTAATAACGATTATTATTAACTATGGAACTGTTTGCAATATAAAAGGTATCTCAATATGTTTTATTGAATTGCGGTTGTGTGTCAAGCTAACGCTCTATTGTCTGCTATTTATAAAGCATATTGGCAATTTGTTTAAATATCTTATTTGTTCGGATTTTCAAAATTGAATTAAAAGTGAAAGCTGGAAGTCTAAATAAGCTGCTTCTAATTTAAAAATCGTTCCCCCAAAAAAAGCTTATAAAGTAGAGAAACGTAAATATAAATTTTCATTTATGTGTAGATTTTACTATAGGAATTGTAAAAATACAGATCGTAAGAATAAACCTTATCAAGGTTACACAGGTCAGTTTATGAATGAAACGATTCGAAAAAATCCGGTCAACTCAATCTTGGTTAAACTTTATTTAGGTTTCGAGAACGCTGCGACGGCGGACAGTCGCAAGATGTAGATGTCCTGCCTTTAATCCGGAAGTAAATCGATACTAGGCAGCCACATCTGATCGGTTCCTTCTTGCGGTCAGCCTTGTCTCCTCAATGAAATGTACAAAACGAAGTTAAATGCATGCTGGCCACGTTATTTCTAACCTAGATTACCAGTTAATTTTGTCCTGGAAGCTACCTGACAGCTTTGTGTACAACTGAGCTTTTTAACTGTTCAATTATTAATGCAATTTTCTTTTCAGAGCACCATCATATTTTTGTCGGGGACCTGAGTCCTGAAATAGAAACCAACACGCTACGGGATGCTTTCGCCGCTTTTGGAGAAATATCGTAAGTTCATATATACTAATTTATTTTATAATCCCGGTCAAATTAAAATTTAGAATAATGTTTGTAATCCCGGTGGTTGCTTAGTTGCTGTTTCGCTAAATTGTTTTGTAATAATTAATTCCAACATCGAGCGCGTCCCGAAAGGAGAACGTACAATCTGGAGATGAATCGTATTTTCTGCTTTTATGAGTTACAATTTGCGAGCTTTAAGCAAGTTTACGCTTTGAAATTTCCCTTCTTATACTGGATTAAGGGAAAGATTCTCGTCTGTAAGTTCAATTTCAGCGAGGACTGACCACAGTCGCAATTCCATAACACGGGTCAACGCCTGCTTGAATTTGAAAGTCGACAATATTACGAATAATATACGAAGGGTGTTTTTCTTCTTTTTTGTGTTCGTGTAGTAGCTAATAATAATTACGTCAGTGCTTGCTTTTGATTTTTTTATTAAACCTCCTAATGTTATTATTTTAAAGAAACTGGAGCGGAAATTCTATTGCTGGAATTGTTTACTTCTGATACAATAACGCAGAGAGGGTGGCTGCAATATGCCCTAAATTTATTTCGGTGATTGTATAGGTGCCCGTCGATAAGATCTTTGCTACGTGAAAACTACCACTATGCACGGATCTCTACTTTTCCGCAGTTGAAAAAGCTCGTTAAGGAAATTCTGCTTTACCTAACCAGAATTCGTCCCCTTTTCAAGCCGCCCATGTTTACCTGCGGAACACGCCGTCACATTTCCATAACTAACCAAATCCGTATTAATCCTTTTGCAAGGTATAAAAGAAATTCCCCAACCAATATTAAAGCCTCTAAAAACGTAAGTTATTTTATTTGCATATTTACCTATCTCCTTGTTTAAATTATTGCACTGCGGCGAAATTCATTTCATTACGAGGCTTTCCGTTTCTTTAAAAATTCGTTTCTAGATTTCCCTTGTCGCTTTATATTACGGAATTTGTTCTCGAGGATAAATGCACGTGTTAAAAACTCCAATTGAAAATACTTTGAATAAAAGCTGCATTTTAGGTAACAATAAAATTTGTCTTCGTCGATAGTGCCCTTTTAAAGTGAATTGGTTATAAAAACTTCCATTTCAAACTTTTTTAGGGACCCATTTATACTGTAGGGAGAACCTTAATGCTATCGTGTTGTCCGTCGGAAGTCGTCAAAAAAGAAAGCAAAAGTGGTAGGTAAATGTCAATCGATATAAGTTCAATCTGTCGAGAACAAAAGTCCTATGTTGTCCCTTAACCCTTAGATATCAGTTGTTTGCGTATATGGGCAAAATTTATAATTTTATCCAAGTTTTTACGTTAAATTTCGTAAGATTTTCAACCGTGAAAGTTTCGAATGAGTTTTTAAAAATAATCCAAATTATTTATTTGAGATAAAAAGACAAAACAATTTCTGATGGTGAAATTATGCTAATAGGGGTTTTTCAACGCAAATGTTTCCTTTGAATATGCATTTTAAAAAGCTTGGAGGAATATAAAATATTTTTTTTGTGTTCTCAAAACTGCTTCCACTTTTGATCAAATCTTCTATTCAACTTTGTTGCACTCAGGATTCAGCATTAACCTCTTGCAGTTCTCCCCATTCGTTTTTCCTGCGGGAATCCTATTGAGGATAGCTTTCTAACTTTTCTGATGTCATTATGCCAATTTGTTATCGATCCTCCTTTGTTTTCCTTTTTGCTTATGGTCTTCACTGCGAAATTCTAACATTTTTGTCTTTTGTTATTCAATATTGTACGTGCATAATGTAGCCCGATTCTAACTGTATTGGTTTTTACCGTATGCCTGCTACTTTAGCCATCTTGTCTTTTTGATAGTAACTTTGCTACGTCTGTGCTTCAAGTCATAACAAAATACGATTTCTTTGTTTTATTTCCTGGTATTTGATTTTGCTTACCTTACTGTTTACCACAGGTATATCTTTTGATATTTTCTATTTTTGGGCGGTTTATAATTATTTATAAGTCTTAAAAGCACTAAACTAATCTTATCATACTAACTTTGATTTTAGATGTTTTTTATCTGCAAACTTTGACTATTTAATGTGTTGTCTATTTAAACTAAAGTGGAAAAGAAGAACCTTTTATATCTGGTATGCAAGAAGAAAAACACTCAAGTTTATTTTCTCTTCCTCATGTTTATATTTAAAAGCAAATTAGTTCTTATTCTTTTTCTTTTGTATCTTATTCTTTTTCTTTTGTATCTTATTCCTTTTCTTTTGTATCTTATTCTTTTGTATCTTATTCTTTTTCTTTTATATATTATTTTTTTCTTTTACATCTTATTTTTTATTTCCTTTTTCTTTTCTGTGTGTCTCGAAATTCTTAAGTAAGGTTGTTATACTAATCTAAGAACTATGCGATAGTAAGGCAATAGTCTTAATTTAAAAAAAAAAAAGTACAAGAACTTAGTTTGTCGCATCCTGATATGCATGGCTAGACTATACTAAAATTCTTTTATGTGAACTTTTATTTTTTAACATTTTTAGTTTCAATAAACAAAATTAAAAATAAAAATTTCAACGATTTTGAGTCTATTTAACACAAATGGTGTCACCAAGGATATTTAATTACATTTGGACCAGGGACACCATTTTGTTAAATTCCAACCAAAATGCTTAAGGAGAATAAAAGCATTTTTCTATTGAACCAAAAATGCCAAAATCTGTTATATAAATGAAAAATGTATGAATACATTTTTTTTCCAATTTTTATTTAACACTTTTATAGGTTTTATCGGCGCCTCTAAAACTTCTTTTTGTTTGTAGAGTTTGATGTAATCCGTCTTTTAACATATGTATAAAGGTGCAAATACCGAAATCGAACTGAGTTAAAACGGATTTCTTTATTTACTCTGATATAGGAAACTTCTTTCTCCTTCCTTGCTGATATCTAAATTTACGAACGGACTTGATTTATAAATTTAATTTTGTATTTTAAGACGATTTGATGAGACTGATCAATATTAAATTATAATTAACTAACTAAGTTGTTTGTTTTTCATAGCGATAGTGACTAAAGCGTTCGTTATATTTACAGAGTCAAGCAAGGTTATTTTAGAGTACATGAATCGTAGAATTATAAAACCTAGAATTTTTAAGACTCTATTGTTTTGTCTATTAAGTTTGCAAACCTTTACAGCTGGTTTGTTAATGCCGAAGTGTGATTGGCATTTTAATTAGGCTGTGCTTCAAGGCTTTACCACATGTTCAGCTTTTTGCACGTTGTCTATATCGTCAGTAGCTGTTAGACTGTGACGATGCGAAGACACGATGCATAGTAGTAGGCTATTGATGTCTTACAAGATAGTTAAATATAAATTTCAATTTAACTCTCTTAAGAAGGTAATGGAGAGCGAACCTAATTTGAAGCCACAGACAAACTGAAATCTCCCAATTCAATATTCCTAACCATTTTTATTTCGTGGATATTTACATATAAAATTTAAAATTTATATATTCAAGTTTAATTTGCACGTTTCTAAGATATGAATTATTATGTCATTGTAAGGAATAGTTCAAAACACAGACTTTAAATCTAATTATGTTTCAATGCAAAACCTTTTTATGAAAATTGCCATGCAATCTTCCTGACAAGCCACCACTAATAAACAATTATAGCTGATTTAAGATTTTGATTAGTACTGACACATATTATAGTGTAATAGAGGTGGAAATAAAATCGAAATAATAGATGTAATATAAAATGAGGAATCCGCAATAGTGCTAGAACAGGTTGAAACTCGTAAGTTATAAGATTGAGCCATCCATTAAGCTCATTGGTAGTCCATAAAATAGCAATGAGCATGTAATATATAAGTATCAGGAATTATAGATGAGGAAGCTCGTTTGTATGCACCATTGTCGGACAAAGCTACGCACCTCTACAAAGGCAACGTAAAATATTCAAAGCTCTCCGAGCACTGCCATAATAAATATCAGTGGAGAAAACAAATAAAAATACTCCATTTACTGCCGAATTTTAGGACGGTTGGGGCTTGGGAGGCTCTCGTACGACATTACTGGGTTTCAACACACGTTTCCCATCAAACAGGGCGCCTAATGAATCAGTAATCGTTATCCCGATAAGTTATTTAAAAACCGAACTGAAGAAAAGTAACTTTCCGCACTTTTAAAACAAAATAACTGAGAAGAAGTAAACAAAAGCGAAGGAAACGGTAAACAAAATTATGAGTTTGTGAAAGTATTTATTCGACGTCGTGATGAAATGTAGCGCGAGAGTTTTAACAATCCCTCGAATGAACGTGAAGATTAATCTTACTAGCGATTATGGCGAAAACTAGGCAACCAAAGATCGTTAGATTTATGTAGCCGGCGTCAATAATGAGGGATGTCATCACTCCAGAATGCCAAGAAAATGCCAAACCCGGATTACCCTCGGCTGCATACTCCTGACAATAGAAGAATTGTTCTCAATCACACAGGCTGTCTAAATCTTTTCAATCGAATCGAACGCAGTAAAGAACAAATAGGTCCGTTGTTTTATTAAACTTAATGCCGTCTTGACAATATTAAAGCGGGAGACTCTGGAATTCACTCGGGCAGGTATTTACCAATCACGGAGCTATATACATAGTGGATTAGATTGCCGTAACACGGCAAATCCTGGTTATTGAGGGCTAATAATAGGCTCTAAAACTGGTTGATTGGTGACCGAAGCGAGACCTTAAATCTCTGCGCTGCTGTCAGTACTCAATACTGATGGTATTATAAATACAATTTGTGTCCGTTAATTTATTTCTTATTGTGTACTTTGTAAAGGCAGTGAAAAATATAAAGTAACAAACTTTAATATGATTTCCTTATTGATGATTAAAAAAGCGTAAGAAGTGATCGTTCGCCTTATTGAATTCCTCGTTAAAAGAGACAGATATAAAAATTATTCGGCGTAGTTACAAACTTGGAAATTTATTTACGTTTAATTTTATCATTACCGAGATTTAACAGAAAGTGTAGTTCATTATACAGAACATCCAAAGGTTTCACCACAAATAGCTTTTCTAATGCTCGTATTCTCCATGGAAATATAATACTATCAATGTTTGAAAACAATTCTGTTTAAAATTTAATAGTTTTGAACAATTCTCACACAAGACTGAATCTTATTAAACGTTCTAAGATAAAGGTTTTTTAATTTCAAATTTGGACGTTTTATCCTGGTAAAATTATCAAATTGGAGTTGAATAAATTTATTTGTTGATTGGAAGAACAGTAAAACATTAGATTATGAAGCTGCATGAAGCTTTATTATCCACAGTTAACTATTATTTTATAGTTTGAAGTAATCAAAAGCTCAGACTGCTTGGCCGACTGTTGGTTTACATACTAGTAATGATACTGCAACATTTTACTTATTACTAAATATAGATGATACCAAAATTGAGTTAGTAGTCAAAATATTGGGGCAAATCTTGATGGACCAAAACGTTTAGTACTCAGCGCACAGAGATCGCAACGCAAGCAAAACTCTTGATAGGTTTCAAGCAATATTTTGGCTATTTATGAATGAATGAATTGAACCTCGATAAAAATTAGAGAATCCTTTCCAGATACTTTTGCTCAATCATCAAAATAAAAACATTTTCCGAAAACTATGCTTATGAGAATTCCTGAGCTAGTCACCTAAAATTTTTTCTTACTAGAAATTGCTTGGAAGGCATCTTACCAAAAACGTGGCAATTAGTTAGAGTCGCTAGTATAAGATATTATCTTCTCTTTTTTCTGAAAACTGGATAAACAGATCTAAAAACCTAAAAACTCATTTTCCACAGCAGTAAAATACCAAGGATTGTGGCAAAGAGCATGTTTAGATTGTTCTAGTGAAGCGTAACTCGTAAATAAAAATAAAGAAAAGAGAAGAACAAGAAATAGTAAAACTAAAAAAGACTTGTGCTCAAGCACAGCTACTAATATTAATTGCGACCTAATCTATTCATAGGTTTATTGCAGACCTGTCTGTGTTGTACATAAATCATAAAATAATTTGTGTATCATCATCCTACTGAGTAGCCTCATTTAGTGAATTTTGCGTTTAATTAAATGGCGAGTCAGTCAAACGAGATTGTTGAGACTTTGTAATGACAGTCTTATCTCAGAAAGATTCCTGAAGCTGATTTCAAAAACCATTCATTAAACATCTGGCATGATACTGGTTAGAATTACACTTTTGGTAAATTTCTGATTGCTACCTACCCTGTGGGTACATCCCCCAAGCTTGGAAAGTGGCATTCTATCATTTAAAAGAATCAAAGAAAGTGATTTTTTTCCCAATTGATCGCAGTGCTTCTGTCTTGTAGAACCGTTTTGGACTCTTATCATTCAAGTGTAGACAGTATCTACTAATTTTAGACGCTTCATCGCAATCGCACGTCACATTTTCGGTAAAGTTTGACACAGAAAACTTCAAGTTTATCAGCCAGCACTTTTTTGTTCTATCTTCATCGTTGTGTGGAGGTTGTCTAGCTGCCAGTTTGAAGATCAGGGACTCTGTTAGTCGGATAATGTTGATTGGAAAAACACTTTGACATTTTTCTTAGTTCTGAATTGGATGCTTTCTACATATTATTTAACAATGCAGCGATTTTTTATTATTTTTGAAGACGTTTCAAGCTGTTATCTACAAAACTTGATTTTTTGGCACCGATTCATTTGCTTTCCACCGCGCTTCATATATATCGGGATGCTTGGTCTTGGTCTTTAAAGAAAAAAAGGGACCTGCTCATTATCTTCCAATGAAAGTGCGCCTGAGGTTTTATAAAACACACCTTACAAAACTCTATGCCGTCTAAATCTAAACCTAAAAAAGAAGAGATTTTGAACACCTCGGAAAGTTGTTCTCCCAAGCAAATAAAAGAGAACGAACAGGCAATAAACATTAAGCATTAACTACAAACTTTTTTGTATGCTACCGTAGACTATTCTTATCATTGCATTTGCTTAGTAAGATCTTGCAGAAGATTGATTTATCGTTCTCAACGAATCTGCGAATTTTCTTAAATCTCCTAAGGTAAGGATCTACTAAATTGTTCCACGAAGCAGGATTAAGAAATACATAAATAACACTGTTTATCTTAGAGAGATCCTGTATAGTAAGACGTCGTTAATTCTTAAATTTTAGTTTGAGTGATCACAATTATACAGAGTGTTTCTTTCAGATCAGTTCAGTTAGTAAATTGTTTCAAGATTGAAGCGTTACTTAAGTGTGGGAATTTTGAACACACACATAAGAATGAAATAATTATTTAGAGACCTCTGCAATTTTGCAGATGTGTATAATCGATATTTTTGATTCTGAAAAATACGCCACTATAAGAATAATTTAAGGATTTTTGGAATCCAGGTTCTATCTATCTTTTGCAGGTTAGATGCGATGTTATATTTTTTGTAGAGGATACCAACATCGGGTTAGTTAGGCATAGATTGCTATTTACTTTGAGATAGATAACTTAGGATTGAATAATTACAATTTAGAAAAATTCTTACGAAACTACTTTCAGTTTATAAAAAATTTTAATTTTTAAGTTTCTTGTAAAAGTTCTAATATTGCTGTTTAGTTTCTTATAGTCTACTACTCTTCTAACAAAAATCTTATATAAAAATATTAATATACAAAATAAAAGAAAATTCTTAATATCCATCCATTCTAGTGTAATTTTTGTGTATCTATCACTTCCTAATATGATTCTCATTGCTCTATTTTGCAATATTGTTTTAATGGACATTTGTTTAATTACAACATTCTGTTGGAAATGATAAAGTAATAGTGAGCTTGTTAACAGCTGCTAGATTTAATATTGATTTGACTTGTTCTTCCTATCTAGGAATAGTGAATAAGAGAAAATTACCCAACGCTTTCAAAATAAGTGAAATAATCATATTGAGAAAATTACATAAAGCACATAATGCAAATATTACAACACTTTGTTGAACATTATAAACACATTAGACTCATGCATTTTAAATTTAACGTTTGTCTACTATTACCATCCTAGTATATATCGTATCTATCTTATTATTGTTATAAACAAAAACAAAATAAACCTAACCTAAAACACTAATTTATTATTGTAAAGTCTAACAAGTCTAAAGCAAACTATGCAGTTGCTGTAATATAAATGAAATGTCTGGCATCTCTAGCAACACTAGAATGTTATTTCTGAACGTTCTGTAGAATTCTTGTAGTCTGACTGCTTCTTATTTTACTAAATTCTATTACGTTGCAAAATATGAATTTACTGATAATTTCATTTATAAGCTGGTCATACATAAGACTCAGTATAATATTCCTCACATTATTATTCCAAATATGCGAAATTTTTTTGGACTTTTGGAGATACTGAGGTTACATCCTTGGCTAGTTATAAGTTTTTATGCAACGAATATATAAGTTTGATAATTTAAATTCGGAGATTTCCTGTGAATTATGCACTTGTAAACATCGAAAATACTGGCTTGCAATTGCTTTAAATTTTGTACTCTTATGGGTATGCTACAGGATACGTAAGAAGACTTTTACTGCTAGCTTTTCACAGATTTATTAATATATAAAACCGGAACGCCCCCAACACAACGCATAAAGTAACCCGTGTGAACGTTAAACGACTCAAGGGATGCTTCACATCCCATATTACTTTATCACAGTCGTGAGGCTCTCCATGAACGTAGAAGGACACAGAACTATGATAGAACTATTTCAGTACTGTGCATGTAAGTACCACAAGCTTGAAAAGTATTCACTTTTAAACCCACTAGTGGTAGACAAAGTAGCCTTTGGTGTAGATGGTACCCATGCAAAATCTTCGTCAGAAGCAGGAATTTCTTATTTATGTTATCATAAAGAAGAGTGAACGGAGGTTTACGTTCTCCTTAAATAACAGTATTAGAGGCTCAAATAACTGTATAATGTGGCGGTAAGTGAGTTTAATGCAGGGTGTTCCGTCATTTTCATAAAGATTTTCATTTAGTGCTTATTTTTGTTTTATGGTTGTTTACATTCTGTCACATAAACCATGAATAATATAGTTGGTATTCGACGACAAAATAGGTAAGCCGCTTTTAAGACGTATCCTAAAAGCTCCGTAGCCTTAAGGATTACCATGCCCCTTCATAAACTAATCTACATAAATTATGATAAAGTAGGTATTTCTGAATAATCAATACGCCGATGTAACTTCAGGAGGTTTAAGACTCCATCAAATTTGTCGCAAAGGAAAGAAGACGCACGTACTTACACGTCGCATTATCGTAAACGAAGTTATACCCTGCCATATTATAAGATGAATGTTTTACTGATCAGACGCATTAATGGCCTCGTACACTCCGAGTAGCTAGCTACCCCCAAACTGGCTCTGCTATTAACCCTATATCATCCAGACAAAAAAAAACTGATGACGTTAGTTCGATTATTGGAACATAATAAACTGTAGTGCTCAGCATTCCATTGATCTAAAAGAATTTTTGCTTTCGAGCTCTTGTTTGTAAACAAAAACGAATTTTAGTATGGCATCTAAAAACCATCCAGCACAAATACACGCAAACTTATATTTGTCCATTCAAGAAATTCGAAAGACATATTTTGCATGTAAATTATAGCGAGGTCTTCTAAAACTATTACGGAGAATACGTCGAAAATGATGTCATAAATTCTAAAAGAAAATATTTATTGAAAATTTGTGAGTTCACAAAACTATTTTAAGAATTAACACACTTCAAGTGTTGCTTAACTTATTACGAAAAGGAAACAAGTTTTTTTAAACCTTTTAGAGAAATCGAAAACTTAATCTGCATTATACAGTGCGATCGCAGAGTTTAAAATAATTTAATTTTCTTGAAACTTATTTGCTTTTTTTGAAAAACTTCCGGACTCTTAAAATCGTTTAAATTTATCCGCCTCAACAGAATTGTAACTTCATTGGATTTATTCAATTTTATACACTGAACTTTAGAGTGGTTTAATTAAATGAAAACTACAGTAAATATGTACAAAAGGAAGACGCATCGGTACATATATTAGGTCACCCACACACAATCCTTGACATTAGAAATTTTCATGTAACTACATTCTGTATAGTTTTCAACAACTGCATTTGGTAAGTGATCTTGAAATGAATCTAAGTACGTTAGTGAATTTTAAATTTTATATTTTTTCATTCTTCCGATACCACAGTAATGTATACACAATATATAAAACATCTTACCAAATAGCAATCTTCTACATGTGGTAAGAACATAACGAGTCTGCAAAAACATTTAATTTTATAACTTAAGCCATTTTGACAAATTAATATTCTGCATCATCAATCGCATCCTGAAAATGCTCTAAAGAAGGATTATGATGAGGAATTTGAGAAATTTTTGGTGATTTGATTTTATTGCTCGAGTTCAGTTCTCGGATCATATCCTGTATATGTGTGAGATGTAATGCAATTACTTGGTATTTCACCTGACTCTTTAAAAAGGTGTTGTTATAAATAACATAGCTAATACTAATTGAATCAATGCGTAAACAGGCCATTTTTCTTTCTAGAACAAACTACTAACATTATGAAATTAGGTTGGTAAGTGTTTTCATTAGCATGTTTAATCTAGGCTGTATTCATTATATATTACTAGATTTTCATTAATTACAAGGGCTGTTAAAAATATAATAAGAAATTGGGTAATTTTTTAAATATTTTTAATATTTCTTGTTTTTTTTTTGATATGATGCATTTCTAAAAAAGTCTTTTTTTATTTATACTAACATTCTAAAGCTTTTAATATCATATTTGTGATTGTATTCAGTAGCATGCTTTGCATCTAATTTTGAAAACCTTATGATTAAACTAAATTCTATATAGCAATATTTAAACTTTTTCTTTCTAATTTAATAATTTCTAAAATTTATTTTTTTCTATTATACTACTATTTAACTATTTCTTCTTTGTATCTATATGTATTTCATATACAGGGTGGACAATTTAAATATCGAAATATCTTACAATTATTTTTGATTCCACAAAAAAATTCTTTGAATAAAAAATGTAGCCTACAAAAGCGACGTTTTATTGTTGTTGCAAGCAAATTTTTGATTCAAAGCCTGCTATAAAAAAAATTAAAACACATGTAACCTTATTTTAGTCTTTGCAGGTTTATTTATCTTTTATTACCCCAATTGATTTTCATCTCATCAATATGTTTTCATTCAAATATTCAGTACATTCCAAACCGTTTGACCGAATGTTTCCATCAGCTATTACTGCATTATGCAGGATCTCAGACAGCGTGCTTAAGACTTCTAAGAAGTATTCAAAAGATAAATGGGAATGTAATGTTTGATTTGCTAAAGCAAGAAATAAAATAATTTTTCTTATACGTTTCCGTTAGAGCTTATACAATTTTATTTGAAAACTACTGTCTTTGAATTGACAATAATAAACAGGAAATAGATCGAGTGAAAATTCTATGAAGATTGTAGCACACAATGCAGTCTCAAAAAGAAACGAAAAACTGACAAATAAGTTTCTAGTGAGATCGAGTACCTAACAAAACTCTCATCTGTTCGTACTAGAAGGAAAAGCCCAAGAAAACCAAACCATAAGTAATTCTGTGTTTCGGTCTTCAATTGAAATTGCAGATAACGAACCCATGCCTGTTACACGTCGCATTACAACCCACCCAACTTTAGGTAGAGCGGCATCCGATTTATACGGGAATCCAGATATAAATATTAATAGCTAGGAATGTTTTTTGTGATCACTTATAAACTCAATAATTGCGCCTGCCATTTCATAAAGGCACAAAAAGAACTCCCAGAACTCGTCATCTTCCTCGTCATAAAAAGCACCTTCGCTCTTGGTCAAACGCTTTATGAAAATCATTTTTTATTTTTTTTTGTCACGATATCCCACGTTTTTGGACATTTTGGGCATCATCATCCTCCTCTGATAGTCGAATATGTGACTGAAAACCTGACTTCAGCGATGGAAAATGTAACTTAGCTCAAAAAGACTCAAATGATGAAAGGAAAAGCAACGTCCTCCCTAAACTTTAGATAATTTTCTTTTTAGCTCTCCCACACTGCCATCTGCCTGGTAACCACATTTTACAAGAAACCAAGGAATGCTGTGACAGTTCTCTTGTGTTTCAAGTTGCCACAAATGCATTATCATCTACACCAACAAAACTTTCGACCACCTCAGCCTTAAAATATCAACCAGCAGTCTTAAGTTCTTGAGCCTTAATGCTGTGGATTCTTTCTCACTTAAAATGCCTTGATTCCTCTGTTACAAATTAACTATGCCAACAGAAAACCAAATGCCACATTCCAAGCAAGTCGTGGTGAGTCGCAGTGCATTCTTACGGTGGCGTATGGTTTGGTGAGTATAGCTCATGACATGCCAAACCTCCTTTTCATTTTTGAAAATAATGTCAGTTGTTTTCATTTTTCAAGCAACTTCTGCGTACTACACTGCTTACTGTCGTGTGCATTTTCTTCAGACTTACCGAGTCTATACGTATAGTAAAAACGCAAACTGACTTGCGTCATGCAAGAAAATGGCAAACCAAGTTGTGATGCTCATCTATAATTAGTTTCTCGAGTTCATAAGCCCGCCAAGTCTTAAATCTTTCGCATGAATTGCTTTTGTAACGCAAAGCAATAGAGACTTTGAAATTACCACGTACTGCCAGCAATGATTGTTTATGAGCAAATACAATTACAATACAAAATCCTTTATAGATGATTATGTTTTTTTGGACTGAATATATTGAAATTATTTCTATAGGGTACAATATACTAATTAGAATTGAAATTTTTTATTCGAAGAAGGAATTAGACGACTGGAATCAAAATAAACTTGAATTATGATATTTATATGGAGTCACTTCTTCAGCGTTGATTGATTTCAATAAAATCTTAAGTTGCATATAAATAAGGTAAATGTTCGTTCTGTAAAAGATTTAAATAGAAATAGAAATAATAAAGCATAATTTTGTATGCTACGCCTCTGATTTCAAAAGATTTTTCTTATTTAAGAAAATTAAAGAATAAAGTGTGATACATCTTCTTTTAGCGTTTGAATTTTAAAGCTCATTATAAGCTTTGCTATCTAATTATATTCTTAGGTGCATTGGGCACAGCTGCAAGGTAATCATGATCGCGAAAGCAAACAGCAGGAATTACAATTTTAATGAATAATTTAAAAAACAAAAGTGAAATAACTTGTGGCTTTTAATCTTTTATAATAAAAATTATAATTTCTTATCGCGCATTATTATATTTATAACACATATTGCCAAATTTTTGTTATTTTTCTTCTTTATTCTAATAAAACAATACATACATAAAAGCATCATTTAGCTTTGTATTAAGTACTCCTTTTGAAATGTCATACAATTATTCCTAAGACAATCTATTTCATTTAATAACAACAGTGTAAACAGCGTTAGTGTTATTCACATCAAATTACACAGCATTTTAAAGGCAAGGCAGTGTTCAGTAAAAGGCAATTAGGCAAATCTTGAAAACGTTAGATTAAATTTCACACGTGAGCACGTATCGTTCAACCGTTCACTAGGTAAATTGCGGGCCATAAATGACGTGTCTCCATTGTTTTGCATCAAGTCTCATAATTGGCATCGGTGGTAGGAATTATAATGCAAATGAGCTGCAATTACGGCCTCTATATCACGACACCGAACAACTACTGGAGCGAAAGACGCCAATTTTCCGAAAGGTGCGAGACAAAATGGTAGAAATCGACTGGTAGATTACGTTGGTTGATTTTTCTATATGTTAAATTTCCACCTCAGCTAATTATAGTTTTAAAGTCGTTTGTAGGGAAAAGAGAAATGAAAGAGAAAAAGAGGGGGGAAAGAGGGGGAATGAAACATTGCCGTGAACTGAAATTGCGGGGCCTTAAATATATGAATATTCACCACTAGTGCGTTATCTAAGCCTTATGCAAATGCATATACTTATACGACTGATATCATCCTTCTGTTAGTGTAATTTCTAAATAATTGGTTCTGTAATGACCTAAGTTTCAGTTAAGTTCTGTTTTCTTTAGGTATTACATATTTCTGTTTTTCTTTATTTTTCTCATTAAAACGCAAATATGAAAACTTGTAATCTTCGGTCAATTAATTAACGTTAAGCAGAGTGTGTATCCGAACTTGCAATGAGTTCCATTTAAAGCTACTTCAAAGCCATGAGCGCGAGATTAAAACGTTTTTTAAAGTCTGTTTATCTCATTCGATAAATTTTAGATGCTTCAATATTTCATAGAATATATCTAGATTGAAATGCATTTTCCTTTACAAGCAAAATGTTCTAACACCGGCATAATCTCTAGTAATTAATTTCTCGTCTACCGTCATGATTATTTTTACCGACTTTTGAAGTATAGAGCTATTACCATCAAATATACGTTTTATATACCAATGTAATTCCCAGCATGTCTGACATTAATTTGTTCTATTGCTACTTCGATTAATTAATGGAAAACGGGCATTTATCAAACAAGTAGGCACTAGATATTTGTTGGATAGCAAATATTCATCAGGTAAAGTATATTTATGGGTAATGAGTTTAGCAATCATGTGGACTTGACATTTTAATGGTTATAGTTGCACATTTATTATATATTTATAGAAAAAGAAAATATTTTTAATGCGTTGATCAATAGTACGTATTATCAAAATTTCTTTCCAAAACACATATCTGAATAATTAATTAGAAGTTTCAATTTTTATTTTTATT
>VTPC01002498.1:0-97555 GCA_011009095.1 Ignelater luminosus
TTTTTTCACAACTGACATTGATTATGCTAAGCCATTTCTAATAAAAGACCACAAGGGAAAATTAAATAAATGCTGTTTGCGAGTTCTTATAAGTTTTACCTTAACAATTTAGATTTCATATCTGACCTAACAAAAGACGCGTTTATCATGACGTTAAAGTGATTCTTCTCACGTCTTGGATATTTCTGTATATTCTCTTACAATGTTACCCATTCAAATTTAAGAAATTTTCAGATCAATAGCGTAGTGACTTAGCGGATTACTTTTCTCAATATCTAAAAACCTAAACGATTTAGATTCTTTGACTCCGGTTTACTTCCTATCTTATATTATCACTGTGCTAGCTTAAAGAGATCCCAATTGGCCGACTTACTAGATACTAACATATACAGCAATGTCAGTAACACCTTTGAAAGCAATGGCGGAGGGTAAAGGAAATCTTTCTCCGAATTCCAAAAGAAAATTAAATGGAAGAAGCAATAAGTCAAGTTAACATTAGAGATTATAGTCCTCATTAAAGACGACAACTCACCGCCTTTGTTTTGAGAACTTGATCAGGTGATCCATATAGCTGTACAAACATCCCATGGTGACAACAAGCGTTCGTTTTCAAAGCTCCGTCTTCAAGGAGATATTGGAACTGCACGTCATCTTTGTAGTGTGTACTTTATTATTTGCAGTTTTGTAAAATCATTATTACTAGAGTATTGGGGAACGAAATGGCTCAAAAGGTAGTTTAGCATTCTTACTTTCTCAAATGCATTTTCTAACTGCTGCAAATAAATGTTTTTTTAGATTACATCAGATAAGTTGACTTTAACTGGTTATCACAAAATACCGAAAAGAAGTTGAAAGAAGTTCAAAAGATTTTATGTTAAAATCTTGAGAAGTCGAGATCCATACATACCACTGAGACAATAATATCGAAAAATTATCCTGTATCTTTATTCGAAGATTTCGATCAAAAAGGTAGAAGTGTTCGAACATTACAGTAAAATCGTATACGGTACTACTAAATGTTTCCCAAATGTCCAAACAGTACTAAATTAAGTGAAGTACGATAGTCGTTGACGGCATATCAATAAAACGCCTAGACCAACAATAGACTGAGGTTATTCTGATATTAATGTAAAAACGCTCTATAGTTTTGAAATTACGATTTCTGTCTTCTTCGAAACAATCCAGCATTCGGGGAGTGTACGCAAATCCAAAACTAGCATTATGGTACCTTACTAATAACATGCCAAAACCTAAACAAGATAACATCATTTATTACCAATGATACAGGTGAACAAAAGAAATAAGTATGCAGGATTATTTCCAAACTATAGGCATTTGAAAATATGAACAGAATTATAATGACAAAATAAAAAAGATAATATACCGAAGTTCATTTCATGTTTTTCTAATGATAAAAGTGCATACATCAACAACGTTAAACGTTGCACGACCAACGTCAGATCTCACAACCATGAAGAAATCTGAAATCTCCACGACTACCTCGCTAAGGTTAATTCAAAACAGATGCCAAAGTGAATTGCGCATTAGTAGCATTCAGAAATGGCGAAGAGTTATAAAGAGCTCAAAAAAGGTTTCAGAAAGTGAATTCTCTCTTTAAGTCAAGCTTTACAGTTAACAATATATTGAGGGGCAAGAATAAAGTAAATGAAAAAGATTTATGATATTAGAAGGATCTCAAGGCAGCAATAGAAGCATCACAACAGAAATAAATAGTTTTATTGGTGCACCGACAGTTACTGACGATAGAAGAAGAGGCTAATATAGTAAAATTGGCATGAGAAAAGAAGGAGTAAGAAGAAGAGAATTATTATTAAAAATATGGTAGTAAACCAGATACAGGAAGAGCGGGAAAATGATTAGAATATGTCAGTTTAAAGGAAAAATATTGGAAATCTCTGTCCAGAAGTAGAAATAGGATACCTTGGATAGGAACAGATGTTAGTAAGTCATGAACCTTTTAACTATATTTTAACAGGTTTAGTATAGAAGATATTCAACTATGTTGTGACTATGGACAAGAAGAGGATACTCCGATGAATTACACATTGGAAAGGGAGTAGCAGTTCGAGAATTATCCGCAGACATTAGGAAGTTACAAAAAGAGAATGGCTACTGACGATAAGAGAAATGATAAGCAAAGAATTGAGGTGATAAACTCGATTAGCTGAAGGAGTAGTATACGAGTGTAAGAAGTGATAGTAGAAGTAAGGTTAGTGTCTGAAAAATTTTTTTTCCTAGTTTAGCGTAGTGTTGAAAGAGGAGGAGGAGCACGGATGATAGTTGTTAACGAAAATAGAGAGACCTACACCTTTGCTATACCTCTCTATCCTTACAGACCTTGGCCTACAGTTTTCGTAGGTGAATTATCTGCTTTCCGAGAAAAACTGTCATGGCATGCCTTGCTAAGACTTTAACTAGACGCAAGCAAGAAGTACTGAAAATGCAACGAGAGAAAAAGTTTTTAACGGATAAATCTGGTGAGGAACTTTGAGCCATAATGACATGTTACGTGTTATTGAGTGCAGACGATGTGACCAAAGTTCAGAAAAAGGCCAGTCTCTAGAACGTCAATATCTATTGTTAATACAAATCCGCAAATATTTAAATTGATAACATAACAAGAAATCTCGGATGTGCCGATTAAATTTAAGGTGAAGAGCTTTTCTTATGTTACTTGCCAAATGCCTGGTATTTTTAATACTGACCTTTACAGTAAACTAATAGTATTGCATTTATTTAGCTTTGTACTTCAAAGATTCGAAAGCGATTGTTTCAATGTGAAAAGAATGGAAAAGTAGCAAAAGCTAGACGTACTTCTCAAAGGGTAGCTTTACAGTGCTGCATCATCATATTGTCAAATAGACTTAAATACCATTTTATACAAGATTACCTTTTACAGAAGGTATAAGAGCACTAAACATCAATTTTAAAGGTTATAAATGTTAGGTGCATTTAATAACGCAATTAATAACCGAGCCGTTGATTACCGCTGCAACTATGCACTACAGATTTCAAACACAATTAGATCCCAACCTATCTGTATAAATCTAAATGGTGACTAGTGTTACATGACGACAATAATCAAAAATCAATCAAGAATCTTTCAAACAACTTTTGGATTTGGACGGAATCCATATTCTATTAGGACTCAACATTCTGTTCGCTGTAAAATGTAGACTCTTTGGAAGAGTAGTAAAATGAACTCAAGAAACAAAATCTATAATAATTAGACGGCAATGGTGATAAAACAAAAACTAAGAATTAAAGTACTTGATAACTCACATGTAAACCATTATGGTGATGGTGGTGTTGGTTGGTACAATTGATCTAGAGATTCTGGAAAGAGGATAGCTGATGTTATTTTATTTCTGTGGCTTTATCGATCTTTTTGCTGTGACAGAAGGAGAATTGCAGATACCAAATCATTGAGCGCTGAAACATCAGTTAAGGTATTAAGATATCGGTAATGTTACTTGCTCTGTCAGATTTCTATGAACAGTTATGAGCAGGGATTGCTTAATTCATTCTCTGCAAATTTTTCTTTTCATTTTCTTGCTAATGTCCAATTGATACAAGTGTGGCTGTAGTCTACAATTCACCACTCCTGCTTTAGACCATTGCGATGTTCAAAGTGTTTACAACAAACTTGATCTAATACAATTGCAATAAATGTAACTCAAAATCTCAATAATTTGAAATACCATACCTGTATGAAAAAACGGATGGTAGAAATGAAAGAAACGGTACTGATAGCAAAATTGCTCAACATCTTCTGTTATTAAAGATTACTGTTTAAAAGCAAAATAATCTAATCCAGATCCAAATTTTATAAATGTTTCTACCGTGAAAAGTAAATATCGCGATAAACTCAAAAGTGACGAAAATGGGTTATTAGATTAAACGATGAAAATGGAATGTTTACAGCTCTCTAAACAACATTTGGCCAAACCAGACAAATGCCGAAATAATCTGTTTAATGTCTACAGACTAATAAGCTTGATCAGACTAAATCCATTGCTAGCCAGGACTATCATATTGTCAAATTTAACGTAGAATGGTCCATACGTTTGCAGAGAAGACTATTCTATAGAGGTTCAGGGTTTATTTTCTGCGAACTCACAAGAAAAGATTGATTTGACAATCAAACGTGGAAACTGGCAGTTGGTAAATCAGAGTTATGATTTGAGGTGGGTAGCAGCGACATTATCTTTATTGGTTCGTGGTTGGTTAAAATTCGACAAGTATTTATAATGTATTTTTACTATTCTATATGACAGGAATGGCAAAAAACCCAAAGATGGTCTTGTTATTGGAGATGATTATCGTACATATTTATATAGTACTTCGCACTTTATTTTAAATTGACTTTTTACGTGCCATTGACCAATTATGGGATAACAGGAGATTAGTGTTGTAAATTGTTTTAATGAGGCTCTTGTCAGTAAAGATAATAAAAGAAATTAGTAGGTGCCATAGGCGTTTTGTTTTGGAACGAAGCAAAGTATAGCAGCTTCAAGCCAATCCAGATATTTAGTTCGGCCCAAAAAATCTATTTATTCTATGCTAGTGTATAAATATGTAAGTCTTATGAAGATTAAAACAGTTCGTTAGTACAAAATTCAGCTAATTATTTTACAAGAAATTAGATGAATTGTGGAAAATTCAAAACGGGTCTGTTACCTACGAAATAAATAGCAAACAATTCTATGGACATTTATTACAGGATTAAGAGATAAGTAAAAAGAATAGTCAATAAAAACTGTCAGTTTCTCATCTGTTTCCACTTTCTAGTAAATTACTTAAGTTTGAAATGCAATTCTTAGGCACGTACGTGAGTTAAGGCCCGTTCGTCTATTCAATAATCCAAAAAACAGTTAAGCACGTCAGTCAGATTTGTGTTGAAAAATCGTTAGTTCCAAATAACAACCATTCCTAGAAAGCTCATAATAATTACAGCTGTCCAAAGAACATTGTCTTCAAATTCAATGGCATACAAAAATTTAACTGGAAAATAAACTGCAACACGTAGATTTTTCGATGTGAACATTATCTCTTCCAATAATGTATTTTTATAAAAAAAGGAGAACCTTAATTTTATTAAAATTTATTCAGACACAGGTTACCATTTGCGAATTTTGTAGAAGTAATTTTATGGGCAGCAATTCTTTAAGTTTCTGTTTGGATAAACACGTCAAGGTTTTGTGTAGATAAAATTTTAATTTTATTATTATTTCGTGTAATTTTAATTGTATCAAGAGAAAAAAGATTGTTTTAGAAAATTAGCATAATTGCCTTTTTCAATTAAAAAGTTTTAGATTTTTACCGAGTGATACCGAATAGAAATGTTCGGACGTTCGTTCCAATAAACAGTGGGTTTAGGATAAAATAAGAATTAAATCAACCAAGAACTTACCCTGAAAAAGGGTTACAGACATAATCTTGCTGTCGGTCACGTCTGTTCCCTTTTTAAATCTAATTTCACACAGAAATTTCACGAAAGGATGACCGCATTGTAATTCTTGCTCTAATTTAAATGATTTTGTAAGGTTACAGTCGTTAATACAAATAGGCTTGTGATTAGTTTAAAATGTAAGAAGAAAAAAATAGTGTTGAAAAACGGTTAACCAATAAAAAAAAGTAATCAGAAGTCAAAATAAAATGCCGTAGAATTTCTCGATACGATCAATACCTTTGCAGTCATTAATTCCTGTTATATCAGTTACTTTTTGCTCACTTCAACTTGTTGTGAGATAATTTCCTACCGCATTTTATGCATTTGTAAAAAAGCATTCCCAGACACGAATGTCTGATAAATTTAAACGCAATAATAGTAGCAATAATACACATGAATTATTATTGTGATACATCTTACGTACAGCTAATTAAGATATTCAATTTTGCAGCCAATTTAAAATAATTACCGTACTGAAAGTCGACACTACACAAGGAGTATTTGCCGCGAGATAACACTTTTTTTATTAATATTATTAAAGTATGTCATTTTGCTTAGGTGTTCATTTTGTAACCGGAGGGAAGTTTAGTGTTATCAATTCATTAAAGGGATGGTGGAAAAAATATAGCAGCAACTTCAAAATAAATAACTTTGTAATAAATAATTTAAACAAGAAGTCTTGTTACTACAGCTTCTCCTTAAAGATTAAACGAATTCTTAATCTTTTATGTATAAAACACGGTTTTTTTGTTTTCTGTTTTTGTTTGTTCTTATACCAAAAGCGGGTGATCTAGAATTTTAAATTTCAATTTAAAATTTAAATAGCAAAATAATAATTAAACTGCTTCTTGATGGACTAAGTAGATGAGCTCGATATGCTAGGTATACTTGATGTTAGATATGCTTATAAATTATAATCTAATTGCGGCCATTTTCTTTCTACTTGATTGTAAAGTAACGTCTGTTAATGGTGACATAAAATTTAGTTAGAAACTGTTTAAAATTCATCTTCGTCTACATTTTCAAAAATCTTTTTCTTGGAACAATCAGAAGAACATGATATAACTAATACAGAAACCTTTTCCTTTTCTCCCTGTTGTGGAAAATCTATTAGCTGCTATTGTATTGAAAGCTAATATATTTATGTAATTATTTTTTGATCATAGGTTGTCTCAGAAGAAGGATAAACTCCGACATTTGTATTCTTGGTTTTTGGGTGTCAACAACCAAGGAGTCGATCTTGATGTTTTCAAAGCTGGACATTTGAACAGCACTTGGAAATAAATTTCCTCTTTCTCTAGAATCAATGGAAATGTTATGCAATATTTGATAGTCGTAATTTATTTATCTAATCCAAATCCTTAATGAAAATGTTAGTCAAAATGTTCATTGTCTTTCAATATGAGTAAACTAACAATGTGCATACACGATATGTCTGCTTCATTATTTTATTTTTCCAGTAACATTCTGCATGCTTGGAAGCTTAGTTTATTGTTGAGCAAGTGAAACCATCATGTCTAGAAGACCAGACTGCAATGAATAATTTTCTCATTTACCGTACAAGTATCTTTCCTAATAAAAATTTAAATTTTACAGATTTATTTTTCTATATTATTCAAGGGTTGCAAATCCTGTTAATTTGCCTGACCATAATGGACTTTTACAATACACTTTGCCAAAATTATTTCTCGTAAAACTGAACCATTTTTATCTCCGAAATTAATTGTGCTCCCATTCAAAATTAATAACCATGAAAAAAACATGGTTAAATCAGAATATCATGACAACATCTTTCCCGCAGAAAAAGAAAAGAATAGAGACTCTTCCTTAGAGAATTACTCATTTCCAGTACTACTGCATTCTTCCAGAAACCGTACGAAAAAAAAAACTGAAAATGAAAAGTTTCTGTTATATGGTGTTTGGTTTTCTAAAATGAGATTCTCATAAAAGATTTGTTCGTAAAGGTATATGATGTGGTATCATGTATCATTTGATGGAGTACTTACTTTGCAAGGAAGGTTCTTACAAGAGATTCCACTAAATATAACAGCTCTACTAGATAAGAGAATCAAGAATTAATTCTGTATCTTGCAGAAAAATAGATAGTTACTCCTTCTTAATAGTCCATATCATCAGTACCGCGTAGTGCCCAGTAGTGTCTAAAGTCTAGACGGTTATGGTTTTTTCGTAATCATCATTTCCTCTTTCTGGAGGCCCTACCGCCCCATAAGCTACAACTTGGATTCTCCTTGTATGAGGGCGCAAGTTCCCGGCTTAACATCTTCCTCTCTCTTAGCTCGAAAGGCGTTACACCTTGTGACTGAGAATGGCCTGTTGTTTTTGGGTTTTACTCCTCCCGTACTCCTTCTGGGGTTCCGCGTTATTTTCTGCTTTTTGATACTTAATGTTCCAAGACGATGCCTTTTATGTCAAAAAAGCTCTGCATTTTTGGAGAGGCTGGTGTTTTCGAAGGCACAGATTGCATCTTTTGCTTCAGGTTGCTATTGGAAGATCCAAGTTTCATCGCGAGCTATAACACTTTTTAAAAAAACTTGGGTTAAAGATAATAAAGGCATAACCTTTACACAAACATCTTTCAGAAACAGTTTTATTAATTTTTTCTACGTTTTCATCTGTTCTGAAAGTTGAAGAGCAACCAGAACGTTCGACCATTTCTTAAACCTCTTTTAACATTTTACTACGTTTTGTCGGCGTTTTTTTTTAAATTTTATCAGAAATTCCAAATTTATTCGTTGATCGATTTTGTTAGACATTATTTGTTTTTCGGCGCACAGTAGAAATAGATCTGTTACAAATGATTCATGTAGCTGAAGTATTTAAGACATGTTAAACCATGTCCAAAATGATAGGCTTTCCTTGTCATTTCAAGATGTCTCAAGTGGCAACAACAAGAGTGGACTTCCACAGGATTGCGAAAATCCAGTCTTATTATTTAATGTTATTCAATAGTTATATCACAGTGCTGTCCACCGAGCGATCAACTGTCAAGATGATGTCCCCAACTACAACCACAACTGTTTCTGCAACCACCATCATCTAAGATTACTAGCGTTCTGGGTTGGCTTTTCCGCTTGCCGTAACTGGTCTTAATATGGCACTGGTCAACCATCAAACTAATCGATTCAAGCCACCTTTTTGAGATGATGCTAAAATGGCTTTCTGTCCCCTTCGATGGTAAAAAAACATGGGAAATCATTATCATCATCAGTTCACACACCAAAGAGTGAGTAATCAATTCACAAGATTTACGCATTTATTGGTGCCGTAGCAATAGATCACTGGCAGCCCTTACACAAGAGACTTAACAGGTTCATGCATTATATATATCTATATCTAAACATATTTCTTCTTGAAAGCTGTGAGAAGTTGCAGAAGTGGGTAGTACTGTTTTGGAGTCTTTTTTCGAGTATCCAAGTTTTGCTCAAATTTGTATTTTTCATTCTTCTGAAAAGGCCTCGGTCTTTTTAATTCTACAAGAGGTTAAACATTTCTTTACGAAAACTTTTGATTTAAACTGATAGATCGTTGTTGCTTTGAAAAAATTTCTTACCTCCCTCAGAATAGGGTTAATTTCCCTTTGGGTTAACTCATCTTGACGAGTAAGTGGAGGATTCTGCTTCAAACAGGCTCCGAAGAGTTTTAGTCTTAGCTATAACAAGCAGCGTGGTTGAGTGGTAAACACTCGCTTGGTATTGGGGAGGTCGGGGTTCGACCTTTTTGAGTACGGTTTTCTATGAAAGACCAAAAGAGAAACATCTACGTTATTAACTACCTCTTATTCCAACCTTGCAAGGTCGGAGTCTGCGGATAGTTTGGCTCCTGTATGATGACACAACCTTAAATTACTTATCTTCTGATTGGCCAAAAGTTTGGGATTTTGGTTTTTGGTCTTACTTGGTTCCAGGCTAGTTTGGTTCTACAGTCTTTAAACTCTTAGTTTTCCAAACCAGTCTGACTCTGCGTCCTTACTTTTTCCTTTCTTACTATTTCTATTTTTGGCTAAATAAAAAAGGAGCCTTCGAGTTCCTATAGTGGCTTATCCTTAACGGCAGAGTAAAACACAATGATTTCTTTGTCTTGGAATATGAAGAAGATAATTCTTTGGGTTAATCTACTTGAAGAACCAAAACAAACTTGAGGAGCCAAAATAGACCTAGTCAAATAATATTACTGGCACGTAAAGTATAGAAATGTGTTTGCTGCAGAAAAGCATCACCATCCTCACTTAGCTTCTGAAATTTGAAAAATTGTTGTTCTACGAAAAGCCCTGCATTCATGAAGGCGGGTTTAGAATTCAGTTCTCAAATACTTTTTAAATCTGACATTTCCTTTGGCCAAAAAGAAACTTTGAGTACCTAATGCTTCAATTTAATTTTAAACGGTGGAAATACCACCTTTATCTACATAGGAATCTTTTTCTTTGATCATCGACTTTAAATGAAAGAACTATTTAATTTTCAGCGTTTGAGTTTAGAGACCTTTCACCGTATCTATAAAAATCTTGTATGGCTAAATCTGTATCTTTTATTTTCGTACGTGAGTTGACTGTTTTGATCTATACAGAAACGGTTCATCCGAGTAGTTCTTAATAAATTGAAAAGATTGTAGCTACTAGAGGTGGTCTGGTTATGTTAGTTGTGAAGAAACATCGTAGGCCTTGTCATATACCCAATTTCTATCGGTATGTAAAAATTTTTATTTTAGCAATTGGATTGCCTTTAAGTCTATATGACAGTCAAAATTCAACTTTTCATTAGAATTCTATAAGTTTAGGGTACGAATATATTGGCTACAACCTAAATTCATGAACTGGCGAATCTGTTTAGATCTCATAGTTTATTATTACAAATAACAAGAATATTCCCTCCTATTCAATCAGCAAAAGAAACTCAAAATTATCTTATGTGAGAACAGAAATTAAAACTAAATAAGAATTCCAAACCATACAAGCGGTTTCAGAATATCCCAGACAGCAAAAAAGTTGAGTGCGAAGAACTCAACAAAAGAATCATTTGAAGCACAACAAATATAAACTATAAATCTGATTTATAATAATAACTTGGCATTTCTTACAGACCATCCTGAATTTTGAAGCAGACACATCAGTAGTGCACATTTAGTAATAAATATTATCAAATGAAAAGAACATTGAAAGTTGCTTGTCCTTATCAATAGTTC
This sequence comes from Ignelater luminosus, assembly GCA_011009095.1. NCBI lineage: Eukaryota > Metazoa > Arthropoda > Insecta > Coleoptera > Elateridae > Ignelater > Ignelater luminosus. The sequence goes on from VTPC01002498.1 coordinate 10,673, forward strand.
CTTACACGAATGAACAAAAATATGCAAAACCTTAAACCTATTAAAGAATAAGAAATCATTACCATATGAATTATTTTAAAGACCCTCGGGTAAAGCACAAGATTAGGAATATGCTGTGATTGATCAAACATCAGCAAAAATATTTTTGGGGTGGTTAACAAATGTATACAGCCGAGAATAAAAAAAAAACCTAAAATTTACTACGAGTGAGTTGGTAATTTCAGCATTCTAAAACATCTTGGTAGACTGTCATCTTTGGTTGAAGAAATTCTGATAATTAGAGAAATGAATTTTGTATATTCTTTGCCGGTCAACTTTAAAAAAGTGACGATAAGCATTTCGAAGAATAGTATTATTTAATTAAAAGATTACGCCCTTGTCATAAAAATGTTTGGCATTTAGTAAAATTAAAACTAAAACCATATGCTGTCGTTTTTGTCAAAATCGCTTCAACCTTCAATATTTTAAGGGCAAGGTAATTTTAAACACTGACAAACAAAAAGAAGTTTGTAGATAATCGTTTTGTTCACATTTACTATTCAATTTATGTTGGCCTTTCATCTTAAAATGTCTTTACAACTCAATTATTAATTTTTTAAAATAGTCGTTAAGATTGTAGATAGAATAAATTAAATTCTTAAAAAGGAAGAAATAGTCAAAATGGAAATTAAAGACAAAAGACGCAAACACCGTTTTTATGCCTAAAATATCCAAAATACATAATCTTGCAATTAGTGAACACACTGACATGAAATTAAATTAACTAAAACACTCGAACAAAAAATTCCAGAGTTTCTAGTGTAAAACTTCAAGCAAAAAATTACAAGATTGATGTTTTGACGATGTGCATGCTTCGGGTAAAGAGTAAAAGTTTGAATAGGTTTTTCGCGAAAAAAGGAAAAACCAAAAAGGGTTAAGTACCTTTTTCCAAGTATTTCGCATGCAATTTTTGCAAATACCCGCAGTCATCCTGGAAAGAGGGGAAGTAATACAAGGGAGGTATTGTAATGTCTAATGTGTAACCCGAGTGCAACCCCTTGCAGTCCCCCCTAGAGAAAGCGTTTCCAGCCGAGCCGGCAGCCGATTTCAACTCGAACTCAACTCAGTTATCCGTATCCGTCTGTGTTGGTGATGGAAGAGGAGATCCGGATTTTGCCTCTGCGCCAGTTCAGTTTCGAACGCGGTAGGGGAAACTTGTCGATTGCGCTGTTTTCAGCTGAACACCGCTTTCGAACGGATGTCAACCCTTTTCGCATACGTATCCGTTTTATTTACGTATAGATTTCGCGAAATCCATATGAGTTTCGAATTTAGGATTTAGAAACCCGAGGATTATATAGTTGATTTATTTTTTTAATTTTTATTTTGTGTTTTAGTGTTATTTTGGTGCATGTGTTTTTATTTTTGTTGTGCGACGGATACCTACAATTTTATAAAATAGAGGGAAAGTAGGATTTTGTGTTATTTTTTTAATTATAACATGGCGGTTTTTTGGCGGTCAGTGATTTGTTTAGCGACCATTTCATCTTCTATGGCAATTTTTATCGGTGGCGAGCAGGACGTAGGAAGTCCCCTGCGAGTTGCCCAATGTCGTGCTACATGTCTAGAAAGGGTAAGTTGCAAATTTGGCAATTAACACTCATGTATTTACCAGTTTTGAGATTCCCCCATAAACGCGATTATTCAGAGTTTATGCGATTCACCTGCAATACAAATATGTACTATGCCATTTTTTAAAATAAACAATTCCAGATAGACGTAAAGGGAAACGCCCGATTAGGACAGTTTTTAATTTGTTCCTATCAAACAGCAGCTGCAAAATTTGATAACCAGCATAAACGAAAGTTAGGAAACCTGCCGGTCTGCGATATAAAATTTGCTTTGTTAGCGATAATTTCAGGAAACGCGTAAGCCGCATAGTGATATCAGTTGTTTGCACAAGATTGTACATAAGGAGAATTAACTCCCTTCATAAGTTAGAACACTCCTACCCACTAAATCATGTCAAATGTAAAATTAGACAAGACCGTTTTAAATCAACACGTTTGGTTAAAATAGAAATGCGTGCGACAGTAGCTGCTGTAGTTGCGGTTTTCGTTGTTGGATATTAGATTTTTAAATTGGAATTTCACGCTAGTGTTTTCCCATTTCAGCGGGTTAGGAAATATTTTGTCGGTTTAATAACCGGATCGTGAGGAGTTCAATTTCTGAAAAGACGTGTTAAAACATTCAAGTGTTCTTCTCTTCCTTTGTTTCATAGTTATTTTTTAAAGTCGAAGTTGTTTTTTTCATTACTTCCACTCTTTCGACCGTCGAAAAATATCACCAAGATGAAAGGGAAAAACTGTTTTGTTTTGTTTGCAAGCTGAGATATTTTTGAGTTCGAAATAAAAAGGAAATTCTTCTGATAAATGTTCCCTTTATTTGTAATGATCGTAAATTGGGTTTTGGAAAAATTCAATTTTGGAAATTCAATAGGAAAATAACGAGTTGAGATCGCGATGAAGATGCAACCGTGTTTGGGTTATATTTCAAGGTTAGAATTTAATGTTGCAGGTTGCATAAACGGTAGGAGAGTTTAGCTCCTTCGACGAACTGGAGAATTAGTATGTTTTGGTTTTAGAAAACTATCGCGAACCTTGAAAAAGGTTATAGACAGTATACAAATTGAAAAGATTAAGTAGAAGCGAAACAGATCTAAAATATCTCGAGAAAAATAAAATTAAGGAGAATTAAAAAGGAATTAGTTCACAGACTGGGTGTTTCGATTGAAAAGCATAGGAAACAGAAAATTTCCGTTTTTCTCGTAATTGAAGTTACTTTCCTGCGGAAGGAAAAGCTGCTGAATGTGAATTGTAACTTAAGTGAAACTTTCAAAAGCTAATTCTAGATTAAACTTATCAAAGTGAATAATGATCATTTTATTATTGAGATTAGATATTAATCAGTCCAAATTTAATCACAATCATGAACTAATGTTTTCTTGAACATTCTTCGAGTTACAAAGTTTTTAGAAAATTGGCCTAGGTGAATCAACTAAAAGAATACTTTTTGGGTTTGAGTTCTGTGTTGCAGTTACAAGATCTTATTTAGTATTTAACTATCTAAAAAAACAAAGGTCAAAATTGTGGAAATCTTCCAAATTTTACCAGAAAAATGTCAAATTGACAATGTACATAGTGTTACTAGCTTCGGAAAGATTGCTCCTGTGTTTGCATATACAAATCAGGCTAGTGTCAAAAAAGAATTGTTAGCTATTTAACGTGCAGCTCTCAAAAACATCTGAAATGCCATGAAAACATTTTTAAGGTTATGTTTCTTTAGTATCCGTTAGAACACTCTTTAAACAATTCGTCAAACATAATCAAAATTCCCCTAATGTTCTCCTTGACATGTTTGCTGAATTTAGGTCATCTTCAGTAAAAAAATAGCAAAATTAATATAAATCACGAAATACAGTAGCAAACCACTATTTCTACCACTTTATACAGCTTAAACATCTCGGAAGAATAAATCGCAGCAATCAACGATAGTTATCCAAGCTATTAATGATCAAAAACTGTCATCAATCATATCGTTGGACATAATTCAGGTCGAACTGTGCTTAAACTACATTTAAATCATTTTTCCTTTGCCGTCTTTTTTTAATTCCATCAAAGAAGATATATAGAGACGATTTTATCTTTTTCGAATTAATTTTTAATTATTACTTCTAGTCTCGCCCAAACCAAATTCGAAATTGGCCAACATAAAAAATCAATGAACCTAACCCGCAAAAGTTGTATATGGAAGTATTGTTTGTCCATTTCTCCGCTGTTTGTGTTTTTTGGAGTACATCCCTTGGGATGACCTGATTTACCTGAAACATAAAAAAGTACGTTGTACTAAATTTTAATGTGTCCCTCGACAAAGTTCGCCTTATCATGGATAGTTTTAGGCTGTTTTTTGTTGTGTTTTTCTCTTTCAAGAGATCGATGGTAAATATAAAAAAAGGAAATAAACTGAGATACACAATATTTTTGTTTTATTGAAAAATGATTTTTAAAGTGGAATTTAAAAGGTTTTTATTCAAGAGGGAGAGTTAAAAATTGCAAATAATGGAATATCAAATTGATTTTTGTTTTGGAAAACACTAATGGAAGCTATGCGGAATGAAAAAACCTTCTGAGCGCGCGCTTATCGAGGAAAATTATAAATGAAGTGTTTTCTAGGAAATTATTGATGAAATTAATGATAACACGCGATTCTCTTTACTTTTAGAAGGATTAATGCGTATTTAATTATTGTTCTTTTTTTAGATGATGTTAACAGAGGGAAAGGTCGAATTTGCTCATTGTGCATTTTAAGTCTATTAATTTTTGTTCATGACGATTTTAATAGAAACAGAAAGATTGAATTTATTTGAATCTGGGCAATATTTGCTGATACGTAGGGCCTAATTGGGATATTCACAAAAATCCAAACTTCATTATTTTTTTCGTTCTATAATGTATCAATTATTGAATGCAATTCCTCTTTGGCTGGTGACCATGAAAAGTCAACATTCAAAGTCTCGAGCCTAAAAGCAAAAATTGAGTCCTGACTGTTTATCGAGATCAGTCAGTACCTTTTCATAACAAATACAACTCGTGTTATACTTAAGAAGATTATTCCACAATGTTTTAGTTAGCTCTTGCTTATAAGTTTCAATGAAGATTGATCAAACAGAAAGTGACATCTCTACTCTAGTTCAGCAAAAGGTTTCATGTTCGTTAAGATAGTGATTAATGATTAAGTTGCATGAGTTAAGATAAGAAAATATTTTGGACATCTAAAGATTTTAGTCTCTTTGGGTATCCCATATAATGTCTTTTGAAAAGAAGATTAGGTTACATAGGTTGCTGATACTCAAGATTCGATAATTAAGGTCTTCAAATTCCAAAAACTATGTTTAGCAGAAATCTTGAAAAATAAAAGTATGAAACTGTCACTAATTTAAATTTTATAAGTAATGAACGCCATTGATATAGTAACCAGACCTTTTTTATGTTTTCACAATTCGAATTTGCATTATGGGCGTATCTACTGGCATTTATACCTTAAACATTTAGATAATTAAAATCAAGTATTGATATTTGAAAATTAATTCAGTTTACTGCATTTAATTATTTTTTCCTAGTAAGCAAAAACGACTAGACAGAATTTACTAATTAGCAAGAAGTCCTTGTATTTTTTTTTACTTCTTTCTATACAGAAAGTTTTTTGTTTTATAAATTAAATAAGTCCAGAATGACAATGGTTATTAAAATACAGTAACCTTAACGTTTTCTTAACAATGAAGTGTTACAAAAGAAGGAGACAAAAGCGAAAAAAGGAGCTTAAAGAATGAATGCACCTGCTTTGTACACTATGACTCAGCAAATATCAAGCTGCAGCATCACGAAGAAGAAGTTTCTGTAGATGATACCTATTCTTGATCTCATCATTTTATTCGTGCATGATCGACCAGATAAAACCACTTTTAAGAGCAAAAAAATTGCTCAAAGTGGAGTATAAAACAACAAAAAAGTTATCTTTACGTTAACCTTAGAAAAAAAGGTATGCAGTATGATGATGTTTTTAATGAAGATGAGAAATTAAAATTTCTTGAATAAATATTTTAATTTAAACACTTTGAATTAGCAAATTATGATAGTCATCTTCTAATAATAAATAATATTAAGACACATCAAAAGTAGGTTATATTTTTGCTGTGTTATGCATGTGAGGTAATTAAAACTCGCAGTCTTAGGAATCAGGAAAAAAATTAACCGTACGGAAGGCCTAGTTAGCATACATATTGGCCATAAATTAAATATTTACCTATTAGAATTCCCAAAAAAATAAAAGCTTTTGGATGTCGAATTTACAATCTAGAAAATGCTTTTATTTTCTTCAAGTTCGAGTTTAATGTTTATATAAAATTTTGAAGGCCACATTTAAAGAAGTTTGAATGTCTTTTTTTCTATATTTAAAAAATTCCAAAAATCTTTAAAAAGTTCACGATAATTGGACAGGTTTTTCAGCTGCTGTTGACTAATAACATGGTCATCATGGTAATTTGTAGGTATAAAGTTGCATATTTAATTTTTTCCATATTAACCTTCTACGTGTAGGCCTTTGTAGTAATAATAATAATCCGTGAGCAAATGAATGCTTCTATTAAAGAACGACAAAAAACGGAAGGCCATTTGATAAATATTTAATCCGTTAACAAATAAGGCATTTTGTTAAAATTCAAATAAGCAAAATATGCCCGTCAGTTTACCTTTTATGTATTCCTTTTTCTATTTATTTTTTTCTTTTCTCAAAGAATATATATTTGTTGGGGTCAACGATGTTTTAAATCATTTCATCGCATTATAATGCAGTAGTGCATATCAAAAGCAATTATTTAAAAATATTTTATAATGGATGTCACGCTACAATAACATAAATTTTATTATGTCATGTTCAACTGTTAGAATGTAGTAATTGGTCGGCAGAATTGGACTTTTTTTCTCTGCTACCTGTTCTATCGGATAAGCATAATTTCTTTGTGAATAACGATTTTTCGGTAAGAGCAATAAAATGGAGGAAGCGAATATGGCTTGATGGTGGAAATAGATTAGTACTAAAATCTAGTTCAACTAATATTTAAGCAAATGTAGTATTTATCTGGAATTTGGATTTGTTCTGCTGTATTATTACTAGCTATTCTTTGCTATACTTTACGAACAATTTTATCTTGTTGTACTTTTGTTGTGTATGCTATTACATAATCATCTTTTATTGAGCAGAGCTTTATGGTTAACTCAAGATTGTTGAGCCTTCCCATTCTACATGAATGGGCCTATGGAAAGTACAGCCCGACTGTCTTCGTATTTCCAATAGTACCGACAATCTTCCTTTCATTGATCAACTTTGAACTTCATTTATTTAATTTATTGTATCTGTTGGCTCTTTCCACTATGCTACTCGTTAAGGTTTGTCTTTCGTTTTTCTAGACTAGATAATTGAACTTATAGTGCATTACGGGCAAATCATTCAAAATAAACATCAACATCAGTGGCAAACCCTGAAAGTACTGTTTGTGATGCCAGTGATCTTGAAAAAACTTAACCATTTTCAGGCAATCTTTTCGCTGATTTCAAAGGAAAGTCAAGTTATCTCTAACATCAAGTCTAAGATCAAAAAGAGCGGTAGCAAAATCGATATTGTAATTATTTCAGTGTCCAAAAGTGACAAAATAATTTGTCTTTTGAATCTTTCGAGCATCCTTCTAGACTAATAAATTTTGATACTGAAGAAAGATACCTCTGCGCTCTGCAAAAAAGAAATTATTGCTGTTAAGCCTTGTTTAAAAACACTAACAATATAGAAACTGTAAGAAAGAATTTTTTGGCAGAGACTGAAAAACCTTTAAGAAGCAGTTGAACGTTGTTTCAGGCGAAGATCTTCAGAAATTAGCACCATTCGGGCTTTGGACTTTGCCTTAACCTTCTTTCGGGAAACCAGTACTGCTCAGGCTATCATTCCTGTGCATTCTGAGGCATTCGCCTCATGGACTTGACATCTGAACCCAGTCCTGTTATTGAAATATTGCGTTGTAACACCAACAACACATTATGCTATATCTGCTGTTTGATTGTAAATATTTATTGGATATTGATCAAAACGCTTAACTACAATTAAGATTTGTTTATTCTAACTCACTAATAATCAATTACGCGAACGATGGAAAAAACAACTCTAACTTACCCTATACTCAAAAAGGTATTTTTTGGGATTGTTTGAGAGATATGAACAATTGAGATCATCGCTTCTAAGATTTGACAAATTAAAGTTTTTATTAAAATATTACTAGGCTGTAGGACATAGACATTTAGAAAGAGAAATTGCTGCGTGCTCATGATAAATGGAACAGTTTCAAATAGAATTTGCCTAAGGACTCAGAAAATTTCTTTGATTTGCTTATAAAAAGCTTTAAAAGATTTATTTTTGGTACATGCTGCTTTAGGAAAAAAAGCATTTTGACAATGCAAAATAAATTAATCATTAAATTCTACAGTTACTATAAGTCACTTGGTCGTACTTAAGTCTGAAAATCATTTTTTGCTTAATTAGAATCGCAGTGATAAAACTAAAGGCACACTAAAGAATGATCCGGTTAATTGCTCACTAATTTTCCCAGCTATCCCAATTAGCTAAAACTGAATTAAAATCCTGAGGCACAACTACACAAAAATTAGAAACTGAAATCTGCTGCCAGTAAATTTGGACAGGACGGCGACATTAAATCATTTAGTTTCTGATGAAGTCTTGATAGAAGTGTTCTCATTAATTAGAAACCTCATAAAATAATTTGCCGAATACAAATTTTGTATAGGTTCGGAGAATGTAGATCACTTTTGACTATTTCAGAGTGGTCTTTTGGACTGAATTAGCAACATTATTACCGTAAAGAGGAAAATTTCAGGTTATCTTCAGAATAGCTTCAAATCGATGGTCAGTTCGAAATTTTAGGAAATCTCAAAAAAGCTGGATGCTAATTTGACAGTTCTAGGAATCAACTTTCTTCTATATGTTCAAATCCAAATCGGTTTGTAATTAGTGGACTAACACCATAAGTACTACCTCAATTAGTCTTAATAGGGTTTTTCCAAAAAATAATCAGAAGTTTGCACGATATTATCTCATCCCTATTCATCATGTTTTTAGCTTCTTATTTAACTTGGTATGATATAGTTATATTGACTATCCATATTATCTGGCATTAATGAGCTTCGATTCTTTGAAAACCAAAATATTTATAAGTCTCTTTTGGCATATCGTGCTTTTGCTAAAGTAAGTTTCTTTTGACTTATTTTGAACTATTAATCATTCTTGAACATGAAGCATATCTCCACTAATAAACATAAGAAATGTATTGAGCTTTACAACTTATTCTAATATAACTTCAAAGTAAAACCAACAGACGATTTAGGCTATAGATCTTCTAGCTAATTTGGTGTCCACGCACAACATCAAACTTCTTCTAGCAGAACAATATACATAATTTAGATTTTATTACAAATATAAAACTTGCCCAATATATTTATTGTGATGTCGATTGATCTAAAACGAGAGTGAACTAGCGTATATATCTATCAGAAATTAATTGGACAATTAAAAGCGTAATTATTTCGTTTAGATTTATGTTTAGATACAGTTTGAGTCCATAAAAATCTAAGAATTCACCGTAAGGCACATATCTCCACATCATTAGTATAGGTAAAAGAATTAGTTACTGACATTTCAATGGTAGCGGAGGCGTTCGTTCCGAATTAACAGTTACGCTAACTGAATTTTTAAGTGTCAAACCATTCAAATTTTCTGATAACCATAATAACTTGTAATTAGTGCGTTTATTGTTTGGTTATTAGTACACCGATTATGATTAATAACCTTCAAAATCAAAACAAAAAAATTCAATTAAAATATACACACAGACAGTAGCTTGACTTTTGGTAAATAGATTGTGGTGGGCGTTATCACTTTGCAATTAAAAATTTATTTGCGAAACCAATTTAATTTACTTATCTGTTTTTATATGAGTGCGTTCATATTTAAATTAGAAAAGTAGGCAGATAAAAGTTTAATTAATTAATATTTCTTTAGGATCAATTTTGCATTGTAATTGTTATGCTTCACACGGTTCAGTTTGTTAGGGAAAATGTCGACTGAATTTTGTTTAAATTCGAAATCGATGTGTCGTTTTTTACACACCAAGGGTTTGACTTGATGAATACAATAAAAAAGCAAAAGGAATTCGTTTAATAGATTTTATTGCGTTCTTTAATGTTCTCATAAATTTTAAATAAAGTTCCAATATACACATAAATTTTTGTAAATATTCACATTGAATTGTCACTCTAAATAAATTTTATTTATATGGAACAGCTTTTTCTGTTCTTTTTAACTTCAGCTTTTATAGTTTTAGTAACGTTTCAATATTAATGTCTCAATGTTATACTATACTTACGATTTATCTGCAAATAAAGTGAGTAAATAAATATACACATGCACACACATTTATGTGAGTGAATGTGGATTATCTCAAAGTGAGTAATTGCAATAAATTGCAATGTTGCAGGTGTTACTTGCGTAAGGAGCGAAATCACCTTTTGTTATAAGCTTTATCCCGTATCAAAATCGGTTAAATCTTTAAAAAGATTTTATTATCGTTACTAATGCTATGGAAATTTATATTTAATGGCAAGTCTTGGAAAAAATGAATTAAGGTGTGAGTAATCATAAAATTTAGGTATCTAGGCGTTTTTTATTAAAGGCGAAATTATTTTTATTTTAATTTAATTATTAATAATTGAGGGGTTTTGTTTCTTCAGAAACCATTAGAGAGGGCAAATTCTAAAGTCTGATCGTTTATCTTCAAGGCTTCAGTATTATTGTGGTTATATTAATGTAAAAATAATTTGAAATAACAACAAAATATTTTTACTGAACATACTTTGCGGTAAATAAAAAAGAAGTTTAAGAAGTGATGAAGGAGGATTTCAAAAAATTACTTAATTATTGGGACCAAAGCTCATTTCAATTTTTAGTCTTGGAAGATTCCATTTGGGCATTCTTGTTTGTTTTCTTTGGTTACAACTTCTTACTTAGTTACGCTGTCATGTTTTTTGTTTTCTTAGCTTCCAATATACCATAGTTGAAAACGCCTTATTTGGTATTGATGTTACTTTTTGGATGACTGATTGTTTTGGGCATCGTTATATCGTCTAATTGCTTCTGTAATTACAAAAGTTTCAGGAATGCTTTAATATGTCTTTAGTCCTTCGAAGATATTTATTGCGCTACCAACAAAAATCAACCATGATTTTTGCTCCTGTAAGAATTTATTAATGGTATTTGCAACCTTTCTGATCAACGTGACGATTGAGAAACTGAAAACTATCTAAAAACAGTAAAAAGATTTTTGTTACGGTAATCAAGATCTAGAAAGTCAATTTGGCCTGAATTGCTTCACAAGGGAAAATTCTTCTGTGGATATCTTATCGAACCGCAAACGGTGGGAAATCGTAAAGCTTCTCTAAAACCAAAATCTGTTTATATCTGAACGGAAATATGTCACAGCTTCTTTGTGAAGAAGTTGATTTCATGCTCCTGATGATAAATCCGTTGTGCGACTACGTAACGAACCGAATTTGAGTAGAAAATTCACAGTAGTAATAATAAAATATTGAGGGAGGTTCGATTTCTCAGATCAGTGTGAAAATGTTGTTAGTTATTTACCCAATTTTGAATATTTCTGGGTGTTACCCTTTGTTCAGGTAGTAACTAAAAAACAGTTTAGATCTTATGTGTCAAAATCAAGACGTGTTAATAGCTGTACAATCTTTAGGGACAGATACCGTGAAAATTGAAGATATTGGAATATCATAAAGATGAAGATACAGACAGTAACAGACAATTTTTCTTGTATAAGATTAAGATTTAGTCTTGAAACTTCTATAATGAGATAACCAAAGCAGATAGAAAAATAAAATTTTGACTGCAAACACAAATTGGATTTAAAACGAAGCTATGCCACGCAAGTTTCATTCGATTTGCAGCCGCCAATTTTAATTTTTAATTTAATTTGGTATATCTTAGAATATACGAATACTGTTCAATGGAAACACGTTTAGAAGCTGTAAGACATTTTTTATTCGACAAATTCAAAAGAAATCTCCATTAAAAGTAAGCCATGAGTCCCATTGTTTAACCAATCTATAACTACCTTGCTGACAAAATGTTTTCAGTTGTTTGCGGAACCATTCCCTAATAGCAATTTCTACATCTGAGAAAGTTCTCTAACTTTGATACCCCTATTTGCGCGTAAAGCAGTTTCCAGCTGTCTCACATTTTCATCTGATGCAGCAACACGTGCAGGTCCAGGACGGGCCAAATCTTGAGTGGATTTTCTCCCTTGTCGAAATTTTCTGCATCATTCAACCACTGCCGTATGAGAATAACTGTAGTCATCGGGTGCGTTTGCCATCGCGCTCAGAGCATACTGTATACATCGAAAGCGTTTGCCATCGTGCTCGGACAAGTATTTGTAGCGTTTGGAATCGCCGATTGTCGCAGATCAGATCAAGTCGAGCATTCTCAATGTGCTCGAAGTACTGCAACGGACAGCCGTGAGCATTGTGAACTAGGCATGCGGAATGCCATCGTCATCAGCTGTTTATCAGCGAAGGAATTCGCTTTATTTCTAACCTTAATAATTTGTCTGCGTTGCTATAATGTGCTTTTGCATTTGGTGTATTCTTTTATGTAAATTTGAAAACAAGCTCTACACTGGCTTGTTTACTGCTTGGTTTAATGTGAAACCGGTCACGTGATCGATATCCTTATCTGTCTCCTCTAATCTTCGAGCGCGATGACAAACGCACCTATCATATACAGCTTTCATTCTCGTATAAATTTCCATTGACTGACGACCCTTAGCTGCCAGAAACTGAATAACAGCACGCAGATTTTTTTGGACGGATTTTCGATTATGGATATCATTTTGTAAACTCAGTAACAATGCTTAGAGAAGAACCAAATGCAAATATTTTTGACAAATGTGTCATTAGTACTTCAACAAACAAAAACCCAAATGAATTCCGTTGCTATGGCGACGAAGTCGCCGATACTCTGATCAGACGTATTTCCATTGAACAATCCTCGTAGAATCCTCTTGATTTCTAAAGAAGAATGCAAAAATGTAACTGTTAAATGATTTTATAATTAACAATTGAGTATCTACAATTAAATTGCAAACTATAAACTGCCAATTGTTTCAATAATGTTTTGTGATACTTTCGCAATTATATTTTGGTGAATAGAATAATTTCTATTGTGGAGGTATTAGGTAACTAACTAATGCTGAAAATACAGAACTGAACAAAAACAGATTACCGATAATTATTACAATTATTCGATTGTTAATTCTTTTCATCTCATTAAATCATTAAATAACGACAACTTTTATCGCGTATAATACCGTAGCATTAAACAAAAATTTTATAATTGCAGCGCTCATTATTCGATTAATATAATTTTCAAACATAGTTATCTCGGAATGTAGGAAACATAAATTTCATTCAGTTGATTGAATTTTAAATTCAAGAATTGATATAATATGCGGTAATAGCCGAATTAGTTTGGTGCAGGTGTTGTTATATGGATGTAAGAGAAAAAAAACAAGTTGTGTGTGTTAGCAGAAGCTAGAAAGGAGGTTCAATTTTTAAACGTGGTTTCTTTCGGGTAGTACGAAATTGGATTCAGTTTATTTTTTGTGTGTAAAGGCTCCGTCGAAATTGACTTAATCGTTGGGTCCGTAATCGTATGGCCTGAAGGTAGTTGCGGCTAACAGCAATTTAGCCAGACATCAGGTAAAATTCAGCGGTAAACTATGCCTTTGATAGCTAGTGGTGTGAGTATCGTCAAAACAAAAATGCGCGGCGAATTAATATCAAACGCACGGTAAATGTAACGAAATGCTTTAGATACTTCAAGTTTTAAAAAGCATTCGAGTTTCATAAATACAACAGGGTGCGTGCACGTTTGAAATGGCACCGCGCGCACTTTTGATTGATCTTTGAATTCCGTGCACAGCAATGCATTCGTTCGTTTTATAGGGGGGGACTTTGAAGGGGATTTAAATTTGAATATATATTGGTGATGACTCGGCCGTTTTTCTCTTTTAGTGGTTGAATATGAGTCTTGTTAGGGTCGGAATTGTTGGTAAAACAATTTGGTCCACGCCTATGCATTGGTCATGCGTCTCTGACTTGCCGTTTTTGCCACCTTTAGATAATTGTTTTTGTTATCCGAGTTATACATTGTTTTTGTTGAATCCGTCACAGACGATGACTTGTTACTTCTCTCAAGCGCAACAAAACTGTTTTTGCCTACCCTAATTATGTGGCCGCCACCAATAACACTTTTTATAATCAGAATCACTGAAATCCATTACTTCCCAACCATAAAATTTCAGTTTACAAATTTTGACGATTATTGTAATGCACTATCAAATACATTTTTGTTTTTTATTTTATTTTTTTTAAACACCAAACGAAATTAATCTATCAGTTAAGTTCAGGATTGAATTTATCACACTCGAAACGTGGCAAGTTTCTATTAGTTTGTATACGTTTCTAGCTAAGTTTCTGAATTCCTGCCTCTCAAGGAAACATAAGTTATTACCGAATTAATTAGGCTCATCCCGCTTGATGCTTCCTTTAGTAAAGGCCCAAAACGTGAAGGGTTGATAGTGGTATGGGGTTAATTAATTCTGCAAACGCAGGTATACACGCATCGAGGTTTCCCGGAAATTTTTAAGTTTATTAATTCAAAAAATTTTTAATTACTTTACCTTAACAGGATTTTTATATATTTTTTAAATTAGCATTTTTAACGCTTTTGTAGATAAGGGTATGACATCACTTTTTATTGTAATTTTTTTGTTCACCCTTCTCTTTTATTGGCGATGCCACATAGGCGAAACTTTTACAGTTACATTGAAATCTGAAATCTGTTGTCTGTATTCAATTCAGTTTAAGGTGATCTGATATGAACGAACATGTCTGTAACGTGCAAGTAAAGGTTAGAAGGAATTGTAAAAAGGAGAATAGAATGTCCTTTATATGTTTTGAATTGTATTTGTCAAAACTGTCTTCGAAGTTATTTCAAAACGTTTGCTTCTGGCTTTTCCATAACCTTTAGCCGTGCAACTATCAGTTTTTGTGCGTATGGAAACATTAAAGTTTAATTACTGTTCGTTTTAATACCAACAATCAGAACAAAAACATTTCAATACACAATGTTATGACTTTGATGGCTGTAGATAAACGTATCAGATAAATTATAATATTTTACCTTGATGTCTAAATCGTTTTTTGTACCAGTTGGATTTATGAATTGTTTGCGTTTAATGTAAAGGTCGGATTTATATGCATGTAGGTTACAAAGCGTAAACAGCTATTGTTTGAAAAGATAAAAAATCAGAAAATAATGGTCCATGATGTACGCAACAATAATTACAATATTATTAGGCATATCATATAAAAAAATTTTCCGGTGTTTTTCTAGTTGCTTAGTTTTTATTCGTGGAAATATTTTTTGTTAAAATTATTTTGGTTATTAGTCACTGTTGTTGTAGGCCCTGGATCTAATCGTGTTACAGTTAACGTTATTTTTGCTTTCGATAGAAATTTACTAGTATAACCCTTCAATAGTCCTTCACGGTAATTTTTCTTCTTATTTCATTCGACTCTTGTGTGGCATCCTACCTAGACCACCCAGTATATCTTAAACTTATCTTTGCTACAATATTATTCAGCCGAATTGTATGGTCGGATATTCGCAAAATAAATTTTAGGAAGATATTTCTACACCAGCACAACAAATTTTGCTTTACTTTGCTTCTCTTTTATTACCATCCATAGTGTATATATCTTTGTGACAATCTATCACTTGGTACACCTTTGCAACACATTAAAATTTGTCTGAATGTATATTCTAAAGTTAGTTTTGTGATAATAATATCTATTATAACTAGTGTATCATCAGGATTATCAACTATCTTAAATTTCTTATGGTTTGGACTTCGAGATCTGTGACAGATCACCAAACCCATTGGAAGGATTCTAAAGATTTCTGTTACAAATAGAAATCATTGGCAGTTCCAATTTTCTAGTGATTTTTCTCTGTGAGATAACATTGATATGATTAGTGTTTTGTCGCAGATGCTTGAAGTGTCTACGATCTCTTCTAACGAAGCCAGATGACTTACCGAAGCTTCTTCATCTATTCATTGCATGTGGTAATTTAATCTGAGCATTTTATACAACACAGTTTTTCCAAGGTTTTCGTTTTGGGTTTATCCAAGTTGTTTTTGCAGATTTTTATTTTCTCTTTCCACCAATCAAGAGTTTCTCTATTACACGGCTTTCATGATACATTTGTATGTTTTTGGAAATATTATTAGCTAAAGGTTATACTGTCGTTATTGCTCTTGATATAGTTTCATATTAATGTGATATGTAGGTATACAAATGTTTCATCTGCTTTGAGACAAACCTCCATTTGGTTTGTCAGTTTTCAAAGGACTTTATCTTCTTGATTCATTTAATTTTGCTTCTCTTGGAAAAGCTTTCTTTTCTACATTATATGTGAAAAGTAAAATGTTTTTGTAAAGAGGTCTAGTTTACTTCTTTGCCGTTGCTTCTAACTTCTCGTCGTGTTATGGTAAATATCAGAATATTAATCTGCATATGAGCGTGTACGCCCAAACGTGTTTTCTGTTTTCCCGTCTTTAGGCAGAACGAAACGGACAGAAAGTACTTAAAGCAACTGTTTGCAACTGAAATGTCAATTGAAAAGTGTCTCAATCAGGCTTTAAATTTTATTGGCATTTTCTATTGCTACAACACAGCAATTGAAGAACCTTTTGCTGCTTATTTTTAAACGCTATTTAACTTTGCAAAGCTTGTAAAGAAAAACCATTAAGTGTGAGATGTTTGAAGGATTTTTATTTATGTGTAGGCAACCAGTGTCTTACCAGCAGATTGAAAACGTTTTCTAACCTAAAATAATGAGTCTACACTTTGGTTTTGTTCGAGACCAAAGTTTGTTCAAATATTGATTATTCATGCAATTCTCATTTCTGCTGGTTTTTGGGATTTATTTTTTACATTTTGCCAATACATGAAGAGCACATTCTAGTCCAAATCCGGCTGTTTAAACTAGCTATCGCCTGTTCCAAGCAGAAAACATTTGACTTCTGCTGGTTCTGACCTTTCTATTTGGACTGTACTGGTACTCTTCGAGATGTTAGAAGGATTGCCTATCTCAATCGTCACCTGCTTTCTGCAATCGAAGTAGGTATGAATCCTGGCCCTTTTGTTTTTCTAATACGTTCAATATAATGCCCACAAAACTCTGAAAATATCTGTTAGATTTAGTTTGACATTGTGAAAATTAAGAACTTCTTAAATGATGTTGGTTTTGTAGGTACACTTTTCATGGCTGTTAAATATGTATTGCTTCTTGCATTTAGTCGAGATATTCAAAGATTATTCTGTGTAGTTGAGCACTACTAGGCAGTTTCGCATCACTTTATATGCTGTCTCGTGATGTACTGGCTGCCTTTCTAAGTTTTCTTCTTTAACTTGACTTTAATTTTCCAAACAAGAGAATTAGTTGCATTTTATGGCATTGTTGGCATACAATATGACGTTTTTATTTAAGAAACCTTAGGGATGTATATCGAGACTTGACTCTTGACTCTACTCTCACACTCGCTGGAAGTACAATATTAGTTTCTTGTTTATCAAGTAACATTTCTAGATGATGCGTGCGCTCTTTTTCCAGAGACACACTGTATATCGCATTAACCCTAGTCTTCTTTCTTTAAAAGCTGTTTGAGAATCGTTGTGCAATATAAATACATAATAAATCAGTAGTAAAGGTCAACTTTGTCAATCTAGAGTTCATAGTCAGTGCTATAAAGTTCATTGCATCAATTTGCAAATATTTCTATCTATTGACCTAAATTATACATAATAAGAAATAGAGAATGCAAACACTAATAGAGTTATCGGAAAGAAGAATTTCAAAATTAGAAGAGGATCAATATGATAATATTGTCAAAAACTTTGTTGTGAGATGAAGTATATATTTTAAAATCACTTCATCGATATTATAAAATATAACTTTATTCCATTTGAATATTAAGATTGCTTTTTGCTGAAATTTTCATGTCAGTGTTGCAGAGATTTATGTTTTCCCAAAAATGAACATTCGTTTAAAAAAGAAATTTTTCTTATACTACTCTATATATAGATATCTGAAGCGAGAACGTAAAACGGAATCGAAAAATGGATAAAACACGTTTCATACACGTTATAATCCCTTCACTTCCCCCTTCTAAATAATAATCCGTTTTAGAGTTATTTAGAACTAAATTTAATATTAATATGTAGATAAATACATGGCCAAAAGGGGTTATTAATCGTTAATATCTCTTTACTTCTAAGTTGAACTGTAAATAATGAAATAAAATTGCTGTAATTTTAATTTAAGTTCACGTCTACCCACGAATTAGCTAAATTGGATTCATAGACAAGTGTTTTATTAAATAGCAGACCGAGTTGAACGTTATGATCCGTGCAAATTTGTGTGCGAGGAACTATGGCTGATGGAAATTATGTATAATTATGGTTTTAGTGTTGCAAGAGCTTTCCTTATACACAAACCTGTATAACGTAGCAAAAAAATATGTTAATTTAATTACACGAGGTGGATCAAATTGCAGGTTGCATGGGAGACGATAAACCGAAATCTTTGGTAATCAATTTTCATAATTTTGACACGTTTGTAGTTTCGAATTGATCACTTAAGTTATAATTCCACCCTTTCCGTCTTAATTACGTGTGTCCGAGCTAATAGATACAAATTTCTATTTTTATACGATGCGATTAAGCCCTAATGTCAGTAGAAAAAATATGTGTATCTACCTGTACGGAACGAGTCGTTTGTCATTTATTTAAGATCAATAATTCATTTACCCATTGATTCCAAATTACAACATGCAGAACTTCGAGCGTACATTATTTATTATGCTCGATAAATGTAGCCATCCTTTTCTTATTTTGAAGCTGTCTCTCGTTTTTATGGGGTTTGACCCTTAATCACTATAATCGCATCAACCCATGATATAATTCTAAAATTATCTTGGCTATAATAAACTAAAAGCACTTGTTCACTTATAATGCAATCAGACGGAGGCAGAGAATGTTATAGAAGAGCGAGTCCGACTAGAGCAGCATTCTCAGCTTTCTTCCACAGGTAGACGGTCACTAAAATCCATGAAGTAACCGCTGTAAAACTGCCCGGAGCTGCCCAAGTCAAGACCAAATGTTGTAAAGTTGGCTATACAGCCAGAGGTCAGTAGATTAAAAATAAAAAGAAAGAAAATGGCTCCAGATTTTATCTACTTACTTCTTGTCGTATTGATTGAAACATTGGTCCGTAAAATTTTTAAAAGATTTAAGAGAGTTCTAAACATTATTATCGTCGTTTCTAATCTCTTACATGCCTGTCCCACGATTTCGTTTTTATTTTTGTCACCGAACACACACATATAATGTTATATAAAATTTTTCGTGACGGAAATGTACGTTTTTCGTAAATTTACCACTAATTTACCCAAAATTATAGAGTAGCTTGCGCACTAAACTAATTTAGTTTTCTTGGTAAACCTTTATCCGGGCATGTCAACTACAGGTTCGAACAATTATAAGATCTTCCCGAAACATGTACCTCTAGAAATTAACGTTGCTAGCTCCTAGACGCGGTTGGATGAGGATTGTTTAATTAATAACGAAAGATTGTATGTAATTGGTAGCGCTTGAAGCTCAGTTCCGTGCTTGTGCACCAATTATTTATCATAAATAAGATTGTGGAAGCTCTTCTGGTCTCCTAGGAGAGCAACACGATAGTAGTGTGCATTTCACTATGGTGTGTGAGTGTAAAATAATGTGGTGGGATTTATGTCTGCATTTGCATATGTGATTAAAGGCATGTAAAAGAAATTAGAAATAGATGTATGTACAAAACACATGTTGAGGCTGCTTTGAAATTATTCAAATCGGTGCTCTAGGTCGGTTGCATAACGCATATATGAATGAGTTAAATGCAATTTGTAGGGAACGGATTTGTATGTACTTGCACATATCTATTGGGTTAAAATATTTTTTATAATTTGTGATTAATTAGCAAGATTAGCTAGCTGTAAAATGAAAAAAGCACTTGAAATTAATGAAATGTTTTCAATTAATCTTTCTATGTATTTAGATCAACACAATGTAACACATAAGTTGAGGAAGTTTCAGATTTAGAATTCTTTGATTGTGGCATTTCATAGTAAATCGAAGTTTTGGGTAGACCTAGCGATTTATCTTTTTATGAATTCCGGGAATGGATCTTTGATTTTTAATTGGACTACAAACACTTACAGTTGAAACCTTCGAATGCTACTAGAAAACCAATTAACTTACCCAAGCAAGGATTTTTTATATCCTACCATACTGATAAGCAGTGCAACGACTTAAAAGAATTCATTTAGCACCTAGGCATACTTTTCTGAACCAAATGAAGTATAGAGAAGAATATGACTACGTCGCTGTAAAATCCTACATTGCAGATACTCCGAATTAGATAAGGAGCTTTTTCACACTGAGTAGTTTTCAAGAAAACGGCAAAAGTTTGTCATGAGAATATCTCATATCTGAATATGATGATTTTTGTTTTATATTAAAATTATTAAATTAGACTTACTGTACGCAAAAAAGCCCTAATAGAAAATTCTTGGTTTTTAAGAAATTTGGAAAAAACTGTTGGACATGTTTCGTTTTGAAAAGGAAATTGTGACTTATTGCGATTTGAAAGTAAAATTGCGTACTTGACCATTTTTATAAATCAGTGAATGCCGTCATTTTGGAAAAATTTTTATTTTTTTTAAATAAACATGCATAACTAAAATATAAATTCTAATTGAACAAAAAAAAAGTTAAGTTACAAATAAGAACAAAATTAATGGATTGGCCCAGATTCTTCTTCCAAACAACTGCAGCGTTGCTCAGCTTCATCTGTTTGTTCTTCTAAAGTAATCTGTTCTTTCAAAATTTCAAAATAGAAGTTTAATTGTTCTTCTTTAATCCACTCTTCGCCAAAACGTTATTTTAATAACATATCGACAGCTTTCCCTTTGTCCTGTGAAATTCCGTAAGGAGTATTCAGCAGTGGCAACTCCAAAACGTTTTATTAAGGTAAGCCATGGTTTTGAGTCATCATGACATCTGTAGGTAATTTCGCATTTAAATTTAACTGGGCTTTTATGCGGGTTATTTTTTGTAAATTTTTTAAATATAACCTTTTTGCTGACTTAGTCCTTCAACTTTTCGGATAATGCTTAGTAGCGCTTTTAAATCGTAAGCCGTCCAATCTATCTGGAATTTGTTTACTTGGCCAAATTTTTGATAATTGTCTTCATAATCTTTGGGTAAAAGAATTTCAGGATGTCGTCTTAACTCTTTTTCAACTCTTCCGAAGACCCTATCTGCCAGAAGATAGGAATGGCCAGTGACTGGAAAAACTATTTTAATTTCTGTAACGTTACGTGGCGAATGCTTACTGAGCCACCATAGAAGCAGATGCACAATGTGACTGTTTTTATTCTGATCTCATTTTTCTCACATCTTCCCAGTCTTTATTATTTAAAAAATGCAGAATTGCAGAACCAGTAGCATTTGATCCACGGCGACACTGATTTTCAGTCCACGTGTAAAAAAATGTGGCGAAGAACTTTTTACGTCAACAATGCGAAATGCGTAAAATCCATTCCTGAATTGGAAGTTTTGGTTGCTGTTGCACTCGCTGAAGATCAAAGCAAAACGATGTAACACCTTCTTCTTCTTCCTTCATCATTAAATAAAACTGTTTTGCTCTCAGTTTATATAGTTTCAAACTCGTTGATGCTTCATTTTTAATTTGCGAACAATCTGTGGTTGTTACTTTGTATTTGAGGCGTTCACATTAGCTGCATACATCACTTGCAGGAGACCCAAAGCCTAAATTAAATTTATTTGAGAAAATTTTGTGAAAAAATGAATAATTGACTTGAAGATTTTGTTCTACACTTTCGTTATATATTTTGAGCAGTTGATTGACGTTAAGTGTAGAACTTAAGTATAATCTTTGGGATTTGGCTCTATGGTAATGGCTTTCGGACGCTTTCAATTTTCCTACAAATTCTATTACTTTTTGTTTCTGCTCTATCATCTTAGTTTTTCATCTGTCTCCCCCTCTGTTTTCTTTTAAGTTCTTTTCCACTCTTAATGGTTTTTGTTATCCATAAGATTCTGCGATATGGTACCTCAAACAATTTTTCAAAAAATTTTTTACATACCAAAAATGATTGCCTCTGTGTGAAAATCTAAAACAATAACAACATCGATCAAGATTGTAGTATATATATAAGCATTGTACGACAAACTTACTTTATATTTTATTTGAAAATTATGAGGCTTGCTGATAGACACATTTGCACGCTCGCGATGTCTTTTTGGGTAATGAATTCCCAAAAAACGAGACAACCTTACATCCTGTTGTACTTTAATCTTAGCTTTAGAAATAAACCTTTTAATGTTTATCAGTATCTGCTTAGATATTTCGTTACAGTCAAGTTTCTTATTATTAAGATGTGCACAACCGTTATTTAAAACATCAGAGGAAGCCCAGAAATTTTGGACTTGTTCGGTTTTGAAAAAAAGCCCCTCAGATATTACAATATTTTGTTCTCAATTATCTGACAAAAGGAAAACGTTTCTAAATAAAATTCTAAATGGAGCCCTTTGCATTATTTCATATAGTTCTCTGTCTTTATTGCTCAGCGTGAGACCATAAGCTACTTTGGTTTACATAGTTGTACGCTACGAAAGTCATACTTTTGTTTTGTGACTGTCAGTTTTTTAATACTCATGAAGAGTAATCATCGGTATAGCAGTAATTATCCAGAATATCCGTCCTTACTTAATTAAGACAATCTCCACTGCCTTTTTGTTTTAGTTATCCTGGTAAGAGGGCTTCTGATATCGGTATCCGAGAATGCTATTAAGTTGCAACCTTTGCTTTTGCTAAAATCCTTTTTATAATGCTTGATGGTGGTAGAGAATCTTCAACCTGTGCACGAATTAATTGATTACCACTATAGTATAAAACTACCCAATTCTTCTCAAATAGTCTTAGAAATTTTGACCTTCCAGTGCAGAAATCAGCTTTGAGTGTTTTATTTGTAGAAAGATAAATGTTAACGGATACCATTATTCAAATCGTAACAGATCTTTATAATTGAATTTTGCTGAAAGCTGTCTGTCTCAAATGTATCATTGAATTGAAATTTTGACTGAATCGGATTCAGATCCAAATACATCTTTAATCTTCCAGAGATTATTTGATGTCATTTTTGATCTTGATTTATTCATTTAAAATTCACGGGTTGTACTTTCATTATATTTCGATCAATTTTCAATTTGATTGTAGTTTTACTATAACTCGATTTATATTAATTTTTGGTTTGCAAAAAACATTTATTGGAAAATGAGATTGACCACGTAGAAAATAGAGTCTTGAATGAAAGATGAATTAACGAGAAACTCATCAGAAATTTATTTATTAAAAAGGAAATTATCTAAGCAGAGAATCAACCGCCTTGATATTGTAAAAATTAGTTTCTTAAAGTGATACCTTATTTCTAAATATAAAGCTTAGAAAGCAATAACTAAAAAAAGATAAGTAGTAATGCTACACGATTAGAACTAGAATTTGAGCACGTAATGATAATATAACTCTAATAGTCAATGATTATTATGGGAGTATCTCTACCAATTTAGAAGCGACCGCATGGGAAAATGTGCTTGTAATGATGATGTCTTATATAAAAAAGCAATTTTTCCCATTTACATTAATTTCTATAAAATAGAAATGCCACCAATGAAGTTATTTTATTTCAAACTGGACTTTTAAGGAGATTACATTGTAGAAAATATTAGAAGCATCCCGAATTTGCCAAAAAAATATTTTAGGCAAATTAACATTAAAAGTTCTTCGACTCGAATAAATTTGTAAATGTTGAGCAGAAGCATCGGTTTCGAAGTTATTTTCATTTTCATAATTAAAAGCATTTCAAAATATAGATGTCAAGTTGAAAATACGAGAAATTTGAAAAGAATTTCAGATACTTCATTTGATACGATACCAAAAGTTTTTAACGGAATTTTAACGAATCTCCTTTTTGGTTAGACGAAAGAAAAAATATTACTTTTACTGTTACCTTCTTGTTTTTAAACACACGATTTTAAAATAATTATTTTTTTATTGACCATGAATCAATTTTCTTTTAGCTTCCATAATAATAATAAACAGTTTTTCTAGATAATAATAATCCTACTTTACGTTTAGTCAGTGATATTAACGAGGTGTTTCGTGCGGATTTGAATTTTATTATGTTTTTAATTGCATGTGTGTTGATATCTTGTTTAGGATTAGATTTTTAATGGCTTCCTTCTAAGCCTTATCACGTAAATGTCTAGGAAAATTTAAATATTCCTATAATGTTATGATATATGCAGTTACGTGTTTTGCAATTAATTATTTTCATTAAATTTTTCTTGGTTTGTATGATTATTATTCAGAATGTAATTAGAACTTTCTAGATTTAATGCAGTGTCGCAGAATATTAATTATTTTTATTTTAGAAATAGTTGGTATAATACTTTAACACGATTTATTTTAACTGCTGCTGCTACTTCTCTTGATAGATACAATCACAACTTATTCGTTATTTTTAGCAGAATTTAATTTTATGTAATTTAAAATGTAGAATTACCTCTTATAATTATTGAGAGAACTACCAGTCAGAGTGCGTTTCCATGTAAAGCATTTGTTACACAAATGATCCTTGTGCTAATGGTAATAGTTAAGAAGTCTATGGCCTCGGCGAAACTACAAAAGTTACTTAACTACTATTATCTTGATTTTATATTCCAGATTGTTTGCACGCTAATAAGAATAACATTCAAGATGACTGTCTACCATATGGTTCAAAGACATAGCGAATTGCTTCGCCATTTTGTTTTTTCAAATCAAGCTTTCATTTCTGTTTGAGTTAACACAAAAATCAATGAATGGATAAATAGAACTTTTCAAAAATCAATAGTTAATATATACGTATAGAAATTTTATCCACTCGCATCGTATATATGAAGGCTAGGAAGTTTTCGTTCACATCAGGGCAGAAGTTTGTAGGCTATTTGTATTCTTCCAAAATTGTGTGAAAACCAGAAAATCGAAAGAAAATGTTGGAAGTCTGAAATCTTGCGCAAATAACTTGAGGAAGAACAGAATCCTTGATGAAGGGCGAAACTCAATTGTGTCCCATTTTGTACCACCGCAAGTGACCGTACTAAGACCGAAGTCTGAGTTTGGTTGGGGTGGAGAACAAAATCCAAAGCTTAAACCGTTTCCTCAATTGAACTGAAATAGCAAGAAGATGATGAGCAAAGAAAAATCCGGAAATAGATAGCCACTAGTGGTCCGATGGAAAACGAATCTCGACCAGAAAAACGACGTTGATTTTGGACGAATCCCAAAGCTTTAATTTGGACTGCTTCAAAGCCTAAACCTATTAATTTTCCCTATTCTACTTGAATCCTGAGTAGATGATAAAATCTGCTGCATGTGATCTGAGAAAAGGCAGAATTCAAAGGTAGACCGTAACAGGCGTCCTGATGGAGGAAGACACTCAATTATGGCCTTGAGGAAAACTAAGTTCGATATTTTTGATTGAAACTTGAATTTGGGCTGCTGTAAGTGAAATAGAGGACAAAGTTCAAAATTTAAACTTGCTATTCGACCCTAATCGTAAGAAGATGATAAAATTTGCTACAGGTGCCCTGATGGAGAAAGAAACTATTGTGAACTATCGCAAGTAGCCAAAATCTGAAGTTGGACAAAATTTAAAGCTTCAGCTCGTTAGTTTCTTCTATTCGATTCTAATCGTAAGAAAATAATGAAATCTTCTGGGGAAGAACCGAAGGCAAATTACAGCAGATGGTTTGATAGATGATGAATCGATCATAAAGGTGAATTCCGGATATTGACCTTGGAAAAATCGAAGCTTGGATTTGTTTTACCATACACAGTTAAGGCGGGGGACAAATCTGGAATAAATATGCAAGAGATTAGACGCCCTCGAGAAAAACGAAGTCTAGTCAATTTAAAGCAAGTTTCTATTATTGCCCACCACAGGTTTGGTTTGTGGAAAACAAAGCCTGAATTTGTGCTACCACCGGTGGCTTGGTTAAGGATAAACTTCAGACGTTAAACGTCCCATCTTCCTGTAAGTAAGTAAGTAAGTAATCAAGCTTTTAAGTTTTAAGCTTCTTCAGCCTTCTCATCTTCCTCTAAGAAGGCCATAAAAAAGGGAACGCGAAGTGCAATTTTTCTCACCGAGTAGACGTCTTGGAAGCGCCGAAAATATGGAGTGGGAAAAAAGTGCACATTAAAATAAAGAATCTCAATTATTTTGAACAATGATGGAGATGAGCCTGAACCCCATGACAGGACAGAGGAGAGCTCTGATGTTTACTGAAGGATGTGCCAATAGTATTGGTTTTATTATCAAGACTGGCTTTCGATTAATCTTGATTTTCTGAAAGATGGACTTTGATACTGAAAGCATCGATTTGGTTTGCAGTCTCCTTTTCACTCTTCATGATTCGAATAGTTTTATAACAAAACCTTTTGGGTTCAGAATCTCGGTCATCCTAACTTTAGTTATGTTTGTTTCAGTAATTCTTATGTTGCTTCTCAACAAATGTTTATGACGACGACAGGGTAATTGGACAATAATTTGTCTTGCTAATAAGTGTGAGAAGACTTTCAAGTTTTAGTCTCTTTAAGTTTCTTTACCTTATCTAAATTACAGTAGTATTAAATTCTTGTGTCTTATAATTTACTGTCCTGATTGTAGATATTGTTAACATAGTCATCATTAAACTGTTGATGTTTTTAACTTGGCAGTATTTTTTAATTGTAACTCAAAGAAAATTGTACATATATCAAGAAAAATTCCTTGAAAGATAAATGAAAATACAGTGAAGACTCGCTAATCCGAAACTGCATTGAATTTTTGTTTGTATCTTT
The DNA here is from genome assembly GCA_011009095.1 of Ignelater luminosus. NCBI lineage: Eukaryota > Metazoa > Arthropoda > Insecta > Coleoptera > Elateridae > Ignelater > Ignelater luminosus. The sequence continues at coordinate 37,472 of VTPC01002498.1, forward strand.
ATCAGGATTTCTTAAATAGATATGCAAACATTTTTTCTTGTTTAAAAATCTAGTTAAGTCTTGTTTCTATGGACCTGGTAATCGAAAGTATGGGTCATAGCGAGTTAATTTCTTCGGATTACTTAGCGAAATAAAGCTGCATATATAGGAATTGAAAACTGAATGAAGAATAAACGTTGGAGAGTTATTTCAAAACGAGACATCATTTATTGAAAATTTGAAATAATTTTTTTGATATTCTCGCAGAATAAGAATACTGCTGTAACGTATTTTATAAAAACAAAAGCTTAATCTATCTGAAGGTGTACATGTACAATGTACACTTCAAGACATTTTAATTTCTATGTTAGAATTACCTGTGTCAAATAAAAGTCAAAAAGTTGTCAAACAAATGCTTGTATGTTCTTTTGTAGTAGCTGTACATTCACTCTATTTATTACAGAAAGTTCTCGACTGTCGGGTTCTTTTTGAATACAATTTTGTTGCTCACATTCAAAGAAGCAAATTACGTTACTTCTCGTATTAAGATTTTGTAGAGGCGTTCACATTTAAACGTTCGGTCTTCTGCTAAATTAATTTCGAATTCACAGTGAATCCCCCTTGTCGGGTGCGTTATCTCCTAGTGGGGGTTACACACCCCCTCAGTATATTAAAGCGGGGACAGAAATTGCATGTTACGTTTCGTAATTGCCAAACTTCATAAGAAAAATACGTAATATATTTACGTAGGAGCGCGCGTTAAACTAAAGTCTCTTCTTCGTAAGCTATTTATTCTTTAGACCCCCTCGAGTTGTCGGAGTTTGTTCCTTGTAAAGTAAACCTGCTTTTAGCGACTTGAATAAAATGATAAAATTTCATATATGCGCAAGATAAAATCGGCTATTTCTCACATCTTGTTTCTGTAATCGATTTCGAATGACAGAAATACCTGTTCTGCTACAAATTCGAATCGATTCTTGTAAAAATCCGGGTTAATGCTTTATAAAGACTTTGCTTGTAAAGTGAGATTGCGCAACCGCTCGTGTGAGTGAGTGAGTGTGTATGTGTGAATTTATTATGGGGATCTTTTTAAAAAAGTTCTTATCCAACGCAAATCGCCAATGCGAAACGCAGCTTTAAATGTGATAAAGTGTAAAGTTATGTAAATGTCAGAATTAAGGTTAACTTTAACGTATTAACCAAGAACTTGCATGTAGTTTCGCTTCTGTGGAATCATAAAATAACTTGATATTGCGTATAGTGTCTCCATTTTTATGTCTAGATCTTGTTTTTTTTTGAAAAATAAAACTAAAGAACTGGTAGTCGAGACATCCATCATTTATAACATATAATTCTAAAAACATATGTTTAATTAATAGCCTGGCTAATCAATTCTGAAAGACTCCTTATATGTAAGGATTAAAGTTAAGTTATGGAGGTTTTAATTTTTCTTTTGTGGCATCTCAGACGTTAAACCTGCAGACTTTAGGGCAATAACGAAGAATCCAACAAACAAAACTTAATTTCTCTATATAATAAATTAAGTCACTGTTAGTGAGTGTATTATTGGCATGTTGAGATTTTTATAGACCGGTTCAAGTACTCTCTTGTTACATATATCAGGATTTAACATCAACATTATGCAATTCCCGGCTCGATAACAAAAATCGGAATCGTTATTTGAATTTCAAAACCAGATAAATCAAAGCGGATTACGGCAATATAAATAAATCGGGGATTAAACAGGTATTAGTTGCTGATTGAATTTAATATTTATTAACCGGATTTGGTATTAAAGTTTGGTATAAATAAATTTAGAAAACTGCCGTGTCACATTGCATTCCTCTATAAAGAGACCGCGTTCACGTACGTCGTTATTCATCCACATCTGTCCTTTTGTTTAATCAAGAGTTTAATGAATATGTTTTTTATTAATAAATAAGATTTTGCAGTCACTTCAATATATCTATTTACATCTACATTTCATGCATACGGAGAAGTTAAATTCTATTCGCTTGGGACGCATCGCTTATACCGATGAAAACCGCTGAATAGAAGGGGTGAGTTTTATCTTACATCTAGGCTCGGGTCGAATATGCAAAGTGGGTAACACGTGTACGGTGGCTAGTTTAAATACAAGTGCAGTTTAATAACCGAGTAAAAGGAAATACTGGGCTACTACATGATAAAACGGAAAACTAGGTTAATATCAGTTTGTGTTGAGTAGGGTCAAAAAGGATATTAACTTCATATTAAGCTGTTAAATATTCTTGGTAACATTCTAGAGGGATGTTACATACAGCCTGAATATTAATTCTAGTTGTTTCCTACCATATCCTGTTGAGATTTACTATTCATATGTTACGGGGAATTCAAAATTCACCTGAATGCGTGAATACAATGCGATTCATTAAATATAAAATTCAGTATGTACGTGTGGGGTGTCGCATGGTTTAATATTAGGACCTATATTGTCTAGAATTTTAATGGAGTGATTACATAACTTTTTTATTGTTAAAATGGCAGATTTTTAATTTAAATTTAATTTTCATTCACTTATTTGTTAATTTTTGGGATAGTTTCACATGAGTTCAAGTATACCGTGACTATATTTTTAGCTTCTTTTCATGACTTGTTAAAATATATCTATTATAAGATAATTTGTTTACTATTCTATGTACAGTGAAATCTCTTATGAACGGACACAAATCGTTTTGGAATTATTTGAACCCTGTTCTAGTTATATCAACATCATAGTGCAGAATTAAGTTGATCTATGTTTAACTTGATCATTCTTTTGGGAGCTTTTTTGGTATTATTGAAATTATTGGCAAACATCTCAGGAAAAATGAATGTCCTTTCTGCCTTCCTTATTATACAGGGCCGCACCGGTAAAAACAAACTTCTCGACATCAAAAGTGAACATCTACTTTGTATCTTTGTATCGATAAATCATGAACTAGTCAATTTCAGAAAGTTTGTACAAATTCATTTTTTTATTTGAACCAACGAAAAGTACAGATTTCTTGTAATACTTTAAGATTATGCTTTCAGAAGAAGTCATTACTATAGAGTCTTAGATACTCAAATACTTTAGAATTCCATTGCTATCCGCCTTTTGACGAACCCTGTACTTTCTGTCAAAAATACCTTTCTGTGATCAATTCCATAATCCATCCTGAACCAAAGTCTAAGAAACTCTGATTGACGATCTTCAACAGGTTGTGGTGGGTCAAAGATTGATCATGGGGGAACACTTTATGAATGCAATATGAACAGCGTTTAGACTTGGAGAAATTTTGAGAAGATGGATAAATTGATCTTTGAAGGATGAAGAGGTCTATTCAAATAAACAAGCAAACAAGCATTTTTTTCTATTTGACTGTAGATTACTATCGTAAAAGTACAACTAGTACGGGGCGTGTCAAGTAGTCAATCGACACTATTTTCACGACTTTTCAAGATAATTCGAAGATGGAAGACAGTTTATTATTTTTCCTGGGCTAGAAGGACAATAAGATATCCTCATCATTCTCACGCCACGTTAACATGATTTCGTACTTGCGTAATACTAAGGAGATCTCTGAAATTCCCAAACTACTTGAATGTGTAATTGTAGATCATTACATATACCTATTTTGGCTATGTCCTGTAATCTCGTAAATGCCTCTGATTTTATATAACTACTTATTGAAGTTGTTAGCAAAGTATCTAGGATTTGCATTTAATGCGACTAACCTGAAGCATTACGTCTGATTAATGTTCAGTTTGGCAAAAACAATTCTAACTTGCTTTTTAGTAACTCAACATTAAAAATCTTGACGACTCGAGATTGTTTTATTTAATTCTAGTTTGAATTCGATTGTTTGACATTACTTGATGAACAACAACATTGAATTTTAAATTTTTATTTGCTTTCACACATCATACCTTGATTGCTGAACCATATCTATTACATTTCCCACACTTTCATCCCCTTCATCTATTGTATAGTTAAAATAATCAAGAATGGTCAGAAAATATGTTAGCAAGAGAAACTCGAAGAAAACAAAATGTAATTCTCTTTTCTTATCAAATTTAGCAACCTCACATGATTATTGTAGAAAAATTTATTTGAAAGGCCTTTGCATCTCTCATGACGAATAGGTCCATTAGAAAAATCCATATTTTCTATCTTAGCTTTCTACCGCGATAATATTGTGGAGTTTCCTTTGGGAATTAACAAAAGGGGCATTAAAGTTCGAATCAGCTGTGGAAAAAAATGATCGAGTGAAGGTCAAGCAAAATGGGGGTTGAAAAAATATTATTTTGAGATATGATTTATGATCCCATATTAAATTTTTCCTGACGGTGCTACTAATAAGATTTTGCTTTCGATTTCAATATATCTAAAAAAACTTAAAAAATAGATAATTTTGGCCAAATAGTATAGCAAAACTAATTATTTTGTTTTTTTGCTTTCAGGTGAGTCATCAAACCTAATTGGTTGTAAGAAGATGGATGCCAGCAAATGAGTGTACGTTAATTAAGCAAATTGTGTAGTTTACGGTGAGACTAGAATTTTTATAAACATTTAAAGCAATTCCAGGCTGAACACATAAAATATTTAATGTTTACATATAGCATTCACATTAATTTAACCTATTCGTAATACCACTATATTCAGACCCCAAGGGTAGGTCTTAACTGTTCCCAGTTAAATTTAACGATCAGGTTTTCCCTGGCAGCGTTTGTTAACACCATTGTTTGTATTTCACTTTGTACATAAATTATATGAAAATGAATATTAAATTTAATATGAATCATAAAAGCATTCCGGTATTAAATAATTTTTTATAGAGAAAAGTGGAAGTAGTTTTTAAATTTTATCTGAAGTTTTTCCATTTTGATAAGATTACAGAAAAAGGAGAGACATGCGAAGGATTTAAAGGATTTGTGTCTAAAATTTCGAATGTAAATATGGGGGTTAAGACGAAAATCGTTGAGCTACTTGTAATGCAGTACGTGTATACCGCAACCATGATGTTGCTTGCAATAAATTGTGGTCATTATATTGCATTACTTGTGTTTTCCTATTCCTGTGTTAATAATAGATGAAAATTATATGGGTACTGCGCTCGTATAGTGTGTAATGGGTTATCCACAGAGTTCTGCAACTTATAAAGCAAAAACCACTAAGGTTGTCAAGAGAGTCGATGGACTTATTATGTATGGGAGCAAGTTGTATTACTAGATAATGCACTTACGCGCGACGTTGCATCGTGAAAAGTTACCGGAGTCGTAATATTGGGTTTCTGGATTGTTAATTCCTTCGAAATTTTAACGTTTTGAAATTTGCGTGCTTTGTTATTATTTTAACTTCTGCGGTCGGCATTTACATTAAGTGGCTTCCAAATGTCTCGAGCTGATCATTGGGAGTGTAATTATACTTATCTTCGTTTAATGATGGCGTAAATGTCCGTACAGTAAAAGTTGTCTGTTCTTGTTTTTATTCCAACACCAACTGGTTATGTAGAGTGTGCAAGCCTACATAGAGCTTTCAGGTTTCTGATTTTATTTTCTGCTTACAAATTAGGGAAACCGTTGTTGTGCAAGCATTTGGTGCGAATGCAACTCGTTTTATAAAGACGTTGCTATTAGCGTTATCGCTCGGTTTTAATGTATGCTACCGCAGCACAGATAAGCGTAAAACAGTGCCGTATTATTACCGGTGTATCGGACGATTAGTTTATGGGAAAACGTATTTGTAATAGGTGATTTATCCGTTGTTGTATAGGGGCTGGGAGAAGCAAGCACGTTTGTCATTCTGTACAGGCGTTCCCAGCGCTTCGTGCATGCTAACTTTCCAGTTTTCTCTTTCGTATACATTGACCCACCGGAATTCCGGATAATTCCCCTGTTTACCCTTTTATTTCGAACGTTAATCAATGGCAGCTAAGCCCAAAAGATCTACAAAAATTCCGAGGAAAAAAATTCCTGACTAAGCATATTAATCTTGTGCGGCACAAGAAGCTTAGCGTATATTTGTGGTAGAAAGTTTCATGTATTGATTTTGTTGTTGGATTTTCCTGTAATTTATACACCCTTCTGAGTTCGCTGACCAAATCATGGAAAAGGGAAGAATAATAAATAGAAAAGTAACAGCTGAAAAGTTGTTTCTGTAATTCTTTTGTTCCGTGCTTACGTAATTATCTTGTAAATAATAATTTTAAGTAGTAATTAGTAGGTTAGCTTGTTTTTGTTAATAAATAATGAAGTTCGAAACTGTTACATAATGGAATACAAGCAATAATAGGTAGAAACTCAATATAAATTTTGCCCAGAGTGGTAACTGAAAACATGACTGTTAAGTTCAGACGCTGTAAGGTTAGTTATAAAGGGCGTTAGGGTATTTGGACTGTTTCGTATTCCGGGTCTCTCCTTTTATGGCTCGTTTTGATGCCGGTCTGCGTGGGTTAAGTATCGAATGGATCCGAACAATTTAGATTGAGGAAGATCTTTACAGGTAACTTATTCTGGGAGGTGTTTGGTTCCGATTCGCTATTAGCGGAAGTGCACAATAGGATGTAATTGTGTCGAACGCGCGCTCGACGGTCCGTGATACTAATGGTGACGGCGATACTAGGTCTTAAAATAATGGTGTCGGCGATCGTGACGCAAAAAGTAAATTGCTAAATTACGAAGCAGTATTTTCTCGGAGCCATCGAGTAATTTGATTACTGTAGTCTAATTATTTTCTAATTGAAGTTTAAGTAAAACCGGCACGTTTTGAGTCGGTGAACCGATCGGACAGAATGGAGATGCGCGACGTCAGGGTCGCTTTTTAAATACTTCATTAAGTTGCCTTCATTAGAGCAGGGTAATAAAGTGACATTTTTAACATTTTATTAATATCGGCCGTGATCGTTTGCTATGCGATGCGCGCGGCGATACCGCCGTCCGACCACCCGCTTCGGCCGCCGAATTGCGGACTAACTGCCTCCAAAATGACGTCGGAGGACGCAGCGGATTCCCGGACCATGTGTGGTCTGTCGACGCACCGGACTATTAAGGACCATCAATTACAGCACGTCTTACATGGTTGCCGTTGCATCACCTCGCCAGTTCAACTGGTTGCTACATAAATCAAATTCTCATCGCCTATCGTTGTTACTGTATCTCTCGTTATTTCGAACTGTTTATCTGTGAAACGCGACTACTGTTTCAACTTCGCACTATATTTCACATCCCACCGTTGTTGTATTCCGATTTTTTTTTGAAGTCCTTATCGTATCGTTAACTCTAACGACCTCCTTTTCCAAGTCATTTGCACTAAGCGTCGGTCTTTGTTAGGTGCTCGCGCCGGTAGGTACCTAATGCGTTTTGTATGTTGTGTCGTGCTCGCTACGCGGTCTGACTGCACTTACACCCCACGGCCCCCATTACCAGTGTGAACGGACGTTACCTGTCGCATGCGAGCCGCAATTTACGGCTATTGAGACCAGATCTGTCATTACCTGCACCTATCGTCCATCAGCCCTACTATACTCCATTCAGTTGTCGACGCTATCGCCGCATCGCTCACATTGTACCGAATAAACTGCTGGAGGGATAAAGATGAATTGACATTTTGATATTGACCAATACTAATTGTAAATGATGAAAAAGATATTGGTAAAGTTAAAAAACGTACCCTTAAGCAGTACATGCTATAACTCTTAAACTATAAGAATGGTAATTGAATTTGTTACGTTTAGAGCTTTTTAATAAAATGTTGAGCGTGTAAATACAAGTTCAATCGAGAAATAAGACAATAAGAAAGGGAAGGAAATATTTTTTTGACGATTTAGTGTACCGCAAGGAAAAATATCGGGGCCACTATTGTATTTTGTATATTGTAAGTAAAACCATTGTGATTCGAATTAAGCTATCGCGTCTTTGCATATAATCGTATGCTGTTTGAATGTATTTTGACGTAACGTGCATCAGAGCTGATCTACTTGAGGAAACTTTATTATAGCTTTCGAAGTTTATCAAAGCTACAGTATAATTCGGTACGGTACTTTCCTTTACAGGAGGGCTTATTGTCATCTCAAACTCGTCTTTTGATGTTATTTTTGAAAGGTAGTTTTATTAATTTAACATGGGACTGAAGAAGAAAGTTAATTTTCTTCCTTTTCCTGTAAAAGCATTAGTATGGTTTCAGGTTGATATAAAGAATTTTTAACAAATTTTGAATTTAAAATGCTTTTTAGCGTTTTGATTTTTAAAATATAATTTTGACTTTTATTGAAACGGAACTTCTTGATTTGGAAAATGTGACTATTGTTATTCTCACGTTGCGTTGTTCCTTAAATGGAGCTCTTACGAGGATCATAAATCTAGTTCATTGAGCTTTTTGTTGATGTTTGAAAATTTTACAAATTTTTAGTTCCTTCATTAAACTAAAAACAAAAAAGGCCTGAATGTTAAATTCTGCAACACTCCATCCATCAATATGTCATTCTGCGTGTATGCTTGAGTTATCTATTAATAGTACTGATGAAGAAGCTTCTTTGTCCAGTTGACAATTTGTTATGCTATGCTGTTGCTGTCATTGGTAATGAATTCAATGTATTTTCAAATTTCTGGTCGATACAGAATGTTATGAATTGAAAATAAAATGCAAATTGACCGAGAATTTAAATTTAACCAAACTCTTTGTGTTCCTTTGCTTCATCGATGTAGCCAGGAACGATAATGCGAAGGAGGAGTTTTGAAAGTAGGACAAATCAAATTCCTTTTGTTTTGTTTCTCATTAGAATTATTTTAAATGTTTTAAGATCTGTAATATCACAGTCAGAGTTCTGACTCATTTACAACCTACATTCTTTTTTATATAAAAATCCCGTTTGTCTAAAAACTAATAGAAACAAATAAATTGATGACGAATCAATTTTATAAAATGTTTTAGATTGAATAGTTTAGATAGAAAACTTATTCATTAATTAACGATGAATCCAATTAAAATTCAAATTGCATTACTATTTTGCTTCAAAAGTTTGTGGGTTGCCAATAAGAATTCGAGATTATTATTTTTGATGTGTGATTAATATACAAATTTAGTAAGTATAATCATAGAAATGCTAATTTATCCTATATGAAATAATAAATATTCTCAAGCAGGTTTATAATATAAAATGTTGTGACACTTTATTATTTTCCTTTTAATGTTTTCCTAACAGTATAATATGTTAATATTCTAACAGTTAATGTTTCTATCGGCGTCTTTTATTAAGTGAATGATGTCTATTCAGGTATAAAAGACTTGTCTTTTTAAGTATTGAAAAAATAATTGATGTTATAAACCAATAAATACCCACCTGTCAAATAGCTACTATTAATTTATTGATTCCAGCACCAATAATAACATTTAAGGAAATTCTCTCGACTTCCCAAAAGTTTTGTAAATTAGACCGCCTTCGTGGTTGATTCGTAATACTGATAAACGCGTCGGTCTCTTTCTAAATTTACTTTTGTCTGTAAGCCCTTATCAGAAGAACTACTTAAAAGTAGTTCCGACCATTTATTTAGGAGCTCCCTTCGTACAATTCTCTGTTTTCCAGCACATCTGCGTGGATCTCTGTATTATTTCTAAGAGTTATCAGCTTTCTAAGCTAATGAACGACCTGTCGTTGGGGTCTCAGCTTACTGTTTTTTGTTCTCCTTTAACGAACGATAAAGAACTTATCTCCCTTTTTAAATGCGTTTAAATGGAAGAGACCATTTGGAACGAAAATGGGTATTACAGATTATTTTGGTCATTTGTCAACGTTTATTAGCTGTTGAAAGTTGGAATTTAGGGTAACAATAAAATGCATATCGATTGATAAGTTTAATCTTAGTATGCCTAGAATTGAATAGAAATTGATAATAGATGACTACCGGTTTTTTTTAATTTTTCCTTGGCGTACTGAGATGAAACTCGAATTAGGTTTACTTATGATTATTTAATGGCGTCTGAAATGAAAACTTGCTAAAAAATTGAGAATCTCAAAGATTAAAGAGAACGCTTTTCTTGGGAATAGTTAAAAAAGTGTTAAGCAGTTAACTCCATTAATATTTTATTAAATTCTAATAAGCCAAGAATTTTTCCCTCGTCAACGAAAGTTGTTTTTGCTTTTTAGTGCTCTCGCCCAGAAGCGTCAAATTTAAAATGTTCCAAGAGCAGGCCGTATGTATAGTTACAACTAGGATTATTTTATAGTAGCAATAAAGAATGAATAATAACCATGCGAGAATTTTACGGAACGAGTAACACATGGCCCAGCTTAGGCTCCGTACGTTGCCATACGAAGACTATAAACTTTCCTGTCGCCGCCTTGGCTTGGGTGTATCTTAATTGGCAAGACGAATCAAACGACTTCTCGCTAGCCCACCTGATAATCCCTCCATTGTCCTTCACACTTTATGAACTTTGATTGTTACTATCACATTTGCTTATAAATTGTCCTATTTGTATAGTGTTTCGAAAACATTTCGCTCTTGTATTATGTAGCCTTTACTGATATACGGAGCTGTTTATTTGGATTCTTTTCTGCCAATAACAGTAATTGACGACATTGAAAATATTTTTTTATTTGTTTGTGGTCAAGCTTTATACGTGTTATTCAATATGTAAATATTTTGGAAACCTTTTTTCTTCTGTAAAAAATATCGAATCATTAACACCTTTTCTATGCAAAATTATTCATTGACTCACTCAATTATTACTTTACTAGAATAATGGCGGTATGGAGTTAGAAAAGAAATTTTTTAATGTCATTTACCTGATTGATAAAATATTCAGGAAGATTTTTACATTTTATTTATTTAGGCTTTTTAAAACTAAAGGCGGGTATACACTATCAAATTCAAAGTTAAAGGTACTTACACACTGTATTAAATTCTCAGATTTTCAAGGCAAACATTTCTTCTGTAGTATAATAATAGACGGACTAATATTCTCTAACACAACCTTCCAAGAAATTTTCTTTGTTGAACAATATCTAAACGGACACAAATCTGTAAGTTTTCTGAACATGTTTCCATGTCTAAACTGGCGGAGCTACGGCTAATCTGGGTATTCTTTAGACACTGTAACGTTTGTAATTCAAATATCCTTCTGAAGAAGATCAACCAGAATCTTCTGGCTAAAATATAGTGAAAACAGAGCACAGGGTGTGACATTACGAATTTCTCTTTTTGCGGTGGATGAGTGAAACTTTAAGAATGTTTGTAGATCACAAAGAAGACCTCAAAAGCAAAACTTATCTTAAGACGTACTCTAAATTTTAAAATGACTAAGTATGGTTTAATTATCTGTTGTCAGTTATCACTCTATAGTGTTGACTCAATGGACCACGAGTCAATCCTCTCATGTTCAAGCTTCCATAAGACTACTTAGAATTGAAAAAGAAAGTCAAGTATGTATTAACAAGGATAGCGATCACTTTCCATCTCACTTCTTCAATCATTATGCACCTTAGGGATTCAAAATACAATTAATCTTATAACAAGGAATGGGCAAATAAATAAATACAGTAGATTGAGAGAAATGAAGTTGAAACTTGATCAAAGGAAGAAAACGACCACCGATCGGGATTGCCTGTGTTTCAAAATTGGGTTGGGCTTTCTTCTCCATTAATCTTCTTAAAGACTCTAAATACAAACACGGGTCGGGCTGTACCTTCTCACACTTGTCTTGTACAAAATGAGAGAAATTAAGTAAGTAAATATCCTACCATCAATACACATCTTTAGATCTAAGTTCATACGAGGTATGTGAGAAAAGTAATGAGACTGATTTCATACTAACCAAAGTTTTTATTTTTTTCAAACAACAATGTTATCCCCTTCAAAGTAGTTCCTTTGGGTAGCTATACATCGGCGGAGTCGTTGTTCCCACTCTTGGTAGCAGCGCTGGAAGTCTTCAACTGGTATGGCTTTTAACTGGTCGGTCACAGTCTTTTGAATGTTCTCCAGAGTTCCAAAATGACGTCCTTTTAGGACATGTTTCAATTTCGGGAAAAGGAAAAAGTCACAAGGACTCAAATCAGGTGAATAGGGGGGATGAGGAACAACAGTAATGCGTTTTGAGGTCCAAAATTCACTGATGGAAATTGCTGTGTGACACGGAGCATTGTCATGATGTCTGTCAAAATTTGATGCACGGAAAGTGTTTAAATTTAACTGTTCACTCATCATCCTTATTGTTAAACGACGGTCTGATCTCGCAAGAGCCCTCACACGTTCAACATTTTCGTCGGTTTTTGAAGTTGAAGGTCTCCCTGAGCGAGGTTCATCTTCAACATGTTCTCGGCCGTCCAAAAATGATTTGTGCCAGCGGAAAACTTGTGCTCTTGATAAGCACTGTTCCCCATAGACCTGTTTCAACTTTTCAAAAGTCACACTCGCGGATTCACCAAGTTTAACACAACTTTATTGCACAACGTTGCTCTAAATTCCGATGCTCTATTTCTGTAACACACAACAAAAACACAACTTCTCTGATGGCGCTGTCAAAAATAATGTGTTAGCTGTACGGAATTGTAACTCGGAACTGAGGAAGTGGAAGCGATAAACAAACCGGTTTAGCACAGGCCGGTAGACACAACGTTGGCAGATCTCCCGCAGTGTGGCCAGTCTCATTACTTTTCTCACACACCTCGTATAAGTTATTTATTTTAGGACTTGACTGTTAAGCTGACATTTTGGCTTTGTTCGATTAAATGGTCTTTATTAAGATAGGTAGTGCCGTAAAACTCAAACTTGTTACGGATCTCTATAAATTAATGCTGATAAGATAGAAGGATAACAATGGAAAATGCACAGTGAGACCTTTACATGGCCCAAAAGCTTCTATCTGTGGTGCATAGGAATTATGTATTCGTATTTTTCTCAAAATACAAGCATCGGTCATGACGGCTATGATTATTTGGTTCATGAATCTCCAGCTTTGAAAAAATCTTAAAAGTTCTTTGCTGAGATATGAGACATTGTTTCTCCAAGTATGGATATTGTCTGACCTTACGCTGTCTGATTTTTTGTTGTGTTAGTGTAAAAGTTCTATAATCTTGAACGCGTCAAAGGACTGAATTGGAGTAGAAAGCAATATCACACCATTTGGGATGTGTTTGAGTTTTCAGAAATTTGGTGTCCAGGTTGAAGAAGTATTTGAAGCAAAATACCATCATCCAAAAATGAAACCCTCCCCTTCTAGGTGCTGTGCAATAAAGATTTTCGAAAATATATTGTGAAAGGAAGATTCTTTGAGATATCTTGTGTTTTGGATGGAAGTTACCAGATTTTTTTGGTTGTTGCCCTTTTGGACGACTATAAGTTGGTCAGTTACCAATAGATTTTGAAGATTTTTCTGAATCTTGGCTTATCTTCTTCAGGGCGATATTATTTCAATGAACGTGTCTCGGATTCCGAAATTTGGAGAGTTTCCGAAATTTCTTATAATCTTAGTCGTTGAAGGTTTTATTTTAGAAATGGGCATGTTACTCTGTTGAATCGTTTTGAGTATACACTAAAGCGCGTGAGCAAATAGTTTTGGTGACAAATACTGTTCCCTTCATAGGTTAGGTATTTTATTGAATCCGCAAGATAAAGGCTTTGCTGACAGTACTATGCGTTTCAGAAGAAGAAAAGCTGATGATGATTTAGATACGAAGAGGTCTTTCGAGAATGAGGTGTAACTTTATATTTGGAGGATGACAGTTGATTCAAGATAAATTTGACGAAGTATAAAATGTTACTAAATAACACTGATGAACTGGCGTGGTATATTCTTGACAACTATTTTTTGATTTTTTTGATCATTCCACTTAGTTGTAGATGTATTGGTGTACGGAATAATTGAGACACCCATGATTTTTGTATACACAGTATCAAAAAATTTGTTTTATTATTTTTCACCTGTTTTGTAACAGCATTTTTCTGTTTTTATTAGGTTCCTTTTCATTTATTCATATTTTATTTCCTCGAACTGATTCTTCAAACGAAATTGGATTACTTTGATCTTTCTTTGTTTTTTATTCATTCGTTTGCGTTTTATGGAGGATTTAATGTATTAGCTATTGATTTCTTGCATCGCACTGTATATTATATTATGTAATATTGAAGTTGTCACAATTTTATTACACATTGAAACAGTCTAATATTTTATTTTACAAGAATTGACTGTAATTGCCTGATTTCTCACTAACTATGCCTTAGTATAGCACCAAATTTTTGTCAATTTTCAGCTGAACAACGTTCGCGTGACTAAGGTTCGCTCCATAAATTTCCTTTATTCCCAAATTAACCTGACGTAATTTTCTCAATAAAATTGATGCCTATTTAATTTAGTGTGATTATTTGACTATATTTGCATGATTACACACTAAAAACCCTCGTATCGTTAATATATTTCACTTTCTCCCTCTAATTATTTGGCATGTAAATATTTAAATTGTTGTTATACATCTCAATTTATTGAAACGAAAGTTGTGCTTCCTTCAAATAATTCACCTTGTGCGTTCAACTATAAAACTTTCTAATGAATCGATCCCTGGCCAACCTGTCACTTAAAATAGTAGACTTTTATAGGTGGCAAAAAATAGTCTGGAATTCGAAACTGTGGGGGTTATAAAAAGTTGGGCTTTAAACTCACAAAAGATAACTTTTAAAGTGAAAATGGCGCCGAATTCGTGGGATCTCTCTTCTATTGTTTTAGTGTCTGAGAAATTTACTTAACACTAAGTCGTTTTGTTTATACATCTTGAATCCCTCTATGCGAGTGGTATTTGTATTCTGTCCATTGTTTCTGGTCTGGGACAAAAGGAACCCAAAAGCGAACAATCTTTTCGAGCTTGTTACTTACAAAATAAAATTTCATTCCGTGTTAGGGAATTCATATTCATGAAGACCCCAATAAAATAAGGTTTATTTAACGTTGTGACCTTACAAGATTTATGTATCGCGAATTTTCTCTGCGATCGTGTTCGTTGAAGATGTATTGCATTCAATGTAAATCAGCCAGAGAAATAATACTGATTACCTTGGCGAATAATGTCATTGTTTATCTAGACTGCACCTTGCGCAAAACGATTTTAAAATTAGCAACACACCTTTTATACTACGTAAACGATCTAATAATCATTGAGAGAAACTGATAATGTATGCATGCGAAGGCGCTTATTTGCGTTGTTGGGCAGCGAAAAAAATATCACGAAGTAAGTTAATAGCGGCCTATCATCGGTGATTGATTTCTAGCCGAGTTCAATTATTTATTTTCGTTTGACAGAATGCGGGTTTTATTATTCTCTTTGGCTGTTAGTTTGTTTTAGACCAGGTGCGGTTTAGCGATGATGCACATTATTTATTATCGAGATCTGACAGGTTATTTTGTTCGTGGGGTTAATTAGATTTATGATGCGTTTCAGCTACGTTGGTAAAATAATTTGGGGCGGGGATGGATTGTTGGTGGAGCAATTCAGGAGCTAGCGTTTAAATTTTCATTAACTTGAGAGGAATATCATTACTTACATTTAAAAAAATCAAATGGAAAATCCAGCGATAAGCATAACTGAAATTTGTTATTTTCATGAGGAACATGATGCTGCATAAATGAGATTTTCGTTGCACCACGTTTACATAGTAATCCTGATAAAATAGACTTCATTTTAATCTAGAAAGAAGAAAAAAATTGTTACCCTCCCTATTTACGTTATGAATATTTAAAGATGGATTAAATTTAAATTGCTTTATTAGCAATAAATTTTTCTAGTTTTATTTGTTTTTTAATGAATAACCTAAAAACAGTCCACGAAGTTCGACATGATCAGCTTTTTTTTGGTTTAGTTTAATAATGCTAAATGAATATTTATGATGCAGATATGAATTTCAACATAACCTAATTTCTAATTAAAAACTGTTGACATGCACACATATATCATACAGAAAAAAATTATATACAATGTGTTGTTAGTATAGCATGGGCGTGACACTACTGCCTTATATATGGGCCCATACATTACTATGTCTTGTTATTTGACAAAAGAAAACCAAAATGCTCATTAAGTACTACTTGAAACAGCACCATGTAGGAAGAATTATGGAAGAGTGATGATATTTCTGAATTGTCAGCTTTACATCAGTTTTGTACATTCAATTAGTGGAAGTTGAAATCTCGCGAGTAGATTATTATAAGTCTCCATATACCTACACGTATGTGCAAATTCTGTATGAATTCTTTGCCATTCTTCATACAGACAAAATTCATGCTGGAATTCAATTTTGATAGAAGGTTCAAAATACTTTTGGAAAGTCCTAGTGGAAGAATGTGCTGTCAACTATTGTATTGAAGTATTAGATGAAAATTACCAAAACTTCATCAATCTGTTTCTTCAGTTCTGATTATATCTTTTCCTAAAAACCTTAGGTAAGTTGAATCTGCTAAAAGGAATTTATTGCACGATCAAAAAGCAAAGCGAGAAATCAAGTAGACACATAAAATGCTCGAGAAAACGAGAAAACTACATACGTAAAAGCATTGATGGAGAATATGGAGAAAGAAATTTGAAACCGAAAGATCTTTTGATCTAAGTTAAAATGTTGAGAATCTACAATTTGAAAATTGCTAGGAGAACTTTATCGAGGAAAGATTCATGAGAAGGTAAGTATTTTGGATTGTAAGCTTGGAAGTCTGGGTAACAGCGAAATTGCTATTCAACTATTGTCCAAAACTCAAGATTTCCTAGTCAGATCTTGCAGATATAGAAAAAAGGGAAGATCCTCAAAAGATGAGATACTGAACTGATTCTTACTTTTATTTTGGTATGTTAAACGTGATTTTTGTAGTTAATGTCTACCAACACGTCTTTGGATATTCAGAAACGATGGTGCTGATTTGATCACCGTGGTTTCTCTACCGTTACTGTTAGGTATTGAATTACATTTAATGTTTTTTTACATCTGTCTTCTTTGTCCATTTTGCCCATTGCTACAAATCTGTATTTCCATGGAATAACTCAATGCAAGTTTTGTTTCCCGGTATTATTTTGAAGGAACTCATTGAATATGCGAATTTGGAGGACGAATTGCTTGGGTTTCATACACAAGGAAAGGTAACTCAAAATCTTGATAATGAAGCCCAAAGATTCTTCTTGGAAGAAAGATGATTCGATGTTTACGAGAGCGTTTCACCTTTCGAGCAAAGTAGATGCAAGAATCAATATTAGGTGCAAAAGGCGAAGTTATATCGTTTAGCCATAATATTCAATTTTATAGGTAAGAACTCTCTGAGCCTCTGAATGAGTGATGAATCAACGAAAAACCGTCATTTGACTAATGGAACAACCGAAAAGTCACTCAAATATTCCAGGGTGAAAATATAGTGCAATGTTTGAGGACAGAATATCTTGAGTAAAGATAAACTTACATGTTTGACTGGTTGCATGCTGGAATTTTGTAGATCACGGCAAGATATTTTCTAGAATTTCGACCATTATTTTTGCTAGAATTTCAAAGGTATACATCCTGATCATCTGGTGTACTTGTCTATTCGAATGGATTAAAATCGACAACGTGGTAAGCCTAGTTGCAATCTAGTAGTTTATCTCAATTTAAATTACGATTTACATACAAAATCCACAGAACGTTCTACCATATTTCGATGGCACATCTCGTATTACCACAGCTTCTTTATCTGTATCATTCTTAATTTCTTGCTGTAACTGTATATCGATGTTTCAGGTTTTTCTGTCTTTTATTGATTAACGTTTCTTTGTCTTTGTCGAAAAGAACATAATTTCCTCGAGCCTTTGTACGTGTACTTAAAGAAGATTGCGCTATTGCTTTAATTTCATTGAACGTATCGAAACCTTTTAACGATGAAATCGTGCTGTGTTTTTCGAGAGAATCAGAATTTGCTTGAACTTGAGGTGAACCGTTACACTGTTACTTTTTGCGCGTCTGCTCGAATGCACGATTCAAGAGTATAACATTCTAAAAGAGTATATGCTATAAATTGCTGCGGTTTTGCTTTACACTAAACATGCACCTCAATCAGCGGCTTACGAGTCTTCTGCTCCAGCCGTCCCCGCACTTGCACAGTTTCTATTACGGTATAATTGCGTTCATTTCTTACGTTAGAGACTTTACATATTATATACTCATTGGCGTAGGTATGTGTTTTGCCGAGGGCGTGCATAATGAATTCTTCAGGATTAGCATGTTAATGGAAACGCCACTGAGTTATGTCAGGACAGAATGCTGTTAATAGCAAACCCTTGTAATTATGGTCGATTGTGCAGCGACATTCTTACATGTAAATTGAACTGACGTAACAAAAACGCGTTAACATATTAAATCCGCCAAACACGGCAATATAAATCCAATCAGGGATGTAGCTGCTGTTGTTGAAATTGTTTAAAGTAAATCCTTAGAGAAGAAGCGAGGTATATGCCCCTTTCTCGAGTATGAATCCGTTTGTTTATGGTTT
This sequence comes from Ignelater luminosus, assembly GCA_011009095.1. NCBI lineage: Eukaryota > Metazoa > Arthropoda > Insecta > Coleoptera > Elateridae > Ignelater > Ignelater luminosus. The sequence goes on from VTPC01002498.1 coordinate 55,938, forward strand.
CTAGAACTAACTTACGTGCCAAGTTTCTGTTGGGTGCAAATTAAGTTTAGAATTGGTTACATTTGATCATCTAGTCAATTGCTTTAGTGCACTGTTAATTATATACATCGTCTTTCAACTTCTGCAACTATGATATAACTAATGTACGAGATGCAGTATTAATTTGCTTCTACCGCATTCTCAGTAATCTTGTTATCTAATTTGTTTCAAATTCAAATTTAACATGAAAGAAAAAAATTGTTTAGTCGTAAAGTTGTTCGCTCGCTTCAAATATCGTCTTCACCACTGATTTTTTATTCAACTAAATTTACTGTCAACTAGAAAAAGTGATCCTGCGGTTTTTTAAGATATCACATAAAGGTTATGATCTTGGTGATACGTGTGGTGCGACTAACAGCCAACCCTTATGGAAGTTTTAACCTTTGCGGAGTTCATTGCTGTCTGTCGTTTTCTTCACCAGGGACTTTAAGTAGCAATAAAGTCCGAAGCTGATAACAAAAGCACTTCTTTAAAGGTACGTGACGGTATTTGCTTGCTTGGTAGCGCCGTATAGAATCCAATAACACAATGCGTTTCAAAATTAAGCGGAAAATTTTAAACAATGCTGAATATTTTACGTAACCAACTACGGTAAAAAGTTGTTGCCTCTCAGAATAGTTCGTGCTGCATCAATGTATTTATTGTTCTCCCAGGCGGCATTGGAGTCTCTCCGGTGCTTGCAAAGAGTAATGAAGAATACCATCAATCAAAGCGGCTTAGTAATGCTTTTGATTTCGTTGGGTGCCCGTTTGTTTGTAGCGGAGAGGGCACAAAATGCGCCCTTTGAGTTTTATGCGGGGGTAACTGACCGTGCGAATATAATTTCGTTGTCGTCGTGAGTCATTGAGGCACAGGCTGCACTACGATTTAGCAACGAGATAAAAAGAAATCATTGGCCCTTTGCCAATTTAATATATCCTCCGTCGATACGTTTACGTGCACCATGTGTCAAAGTTATTGAAACATTTACTGCCGCTGCAGTAACAGTAGCGGCACCCGGGACATGTAAACAAATCTCTGTTAAGCACACGATGTTGATCGTCGAAAGCGGAACTTACATCAATATTGTCGCGTCACAAGTGTTTATTTTACCGAAATGAGTATTGGTCGCCGTCGCCGGAGTGCAGGTCCTGTAACCGAATTATCCTGGGGACAGGACTGCCGTCGTATCCATAGAAACCGGTAACAGGATTTTATCATACAGTGGTCCTGAATCCCCGGAGACTCCTAGAACGGAACCCCGCGCTAATGAAAATGGCCGAATGCACCACGATGTGTTTGCCATGGCCTACCGCCATAAATACGGGTGGTTATTAAGCCCATACTCTAACAGCCCACATTTAAATGCGAAGAACGGTGCCATTGAAACATTGTAAGTACCTGAACAAAACAAGCCGAACACATGTTCCTTTTGTAAACTAAAATATGGCGGCTGCGTTAGTATAATTCCCATTAAATGTTAATGATACAACGGAATGTCACACAATTTAATGTCAACATGCGCTACCATTTCAGTGCTACCAAACTTTGTGTAAATTCGACATGTAAAGTACCGCGGACGGCTTTATGTTGGCACGAACTCGCCACCAGACTTGCTTTAATCTAAATTCCTTTAAATACTCGCCGATGAGAATTACTGCCGCTTTTCTCTTGACAATGCGAATTTAACCACCACAACAACAGTCACCACTGAATGCCATCCAGATAACGCACTTTCATGATGACTATGCTAAACAAACCGCGGCAATCTATCCTTTCTATAGTCGAGAACACGTTTGTTATAACAAGAAATTGAAAGCGGAATCTAAATAAAATAAAAGCCATTAAAATTTAATTAATGAAAGTGGAAGGAAAATGGAAATCAGAAAATCTTTAAATAATAACAACGTAAAACAATTATTTAGACATTTTTCTTAACAATAATTATTCCGGTCTAGTTTAATTTTAATGACTAATGACTGCTAACTAATTATAAAGTCAATTAAAATTAATGATTTAATTTATTTTTAATTCGCAGAGAATTCATAAACAATGTCTATTGTGTTACCTACACCTTCAAATAAATTTTCAGTGTTCCACGGTTTCGTAAAAACTTGTAAAACTTATTCTAATTTATTGATTATTGATTATTTATAGTCAATTAAATTAAAATCCATCAATTAGAAATTACATGCATTCTCTCCTGCAATGAGAGCATGATTTAAATTTAGTATTAAATATTTGGGAGAAAAATCGTATTGATATTTCTACCAAAATAAATAACTTTACGAATAATTAATTACGACCACAGCTGTGAATAAGCAAATAATTGCATTGGCTGTAATCAATCCTATTTGTTTTACGGTGAACATGCAAATAATTAACGGCCACTGTTATATTTTTCACAGTTAAAAGAGAGATGTTATATGGAGTTATAAAGCTGAAATTTAAATAAAATACGAAACTAAATTTCCGTTTTGGAGTTTTAGTTAAAATTGAAATGCTTTTATGTTAGAATTCTGTAGGTAAGGATTGTGCTATAAGTTTTGATTGAGAAATTAAATATGGTAGTGAGCAATTGGTATTATTGATTTTTGGGACACTTCTAGGTTTCAAAACCACGTAAAATTGGAATATAAACAATTTGTAAACAACGAAAATCCAAATTACAAAGGCATTTATGGATAATTTGCATTCTTGTTTGACATGATAAAAATATCAGAAAAGTATAGTAATGCGATAGCATACTGATCTTCACAAGCACTTGAAAGCAATGAAACTATGGTACAAGAAATTAGAAGAAATCAAATCTTTAAAGGTTTGGGTTTCACAAAAATTGAGTTAATCAAGTTTATCTTGATCATGGGTGAGAGATAATGAAGAATCGATTAGTAAGTGAAACTGAAGGTTCGAGTCCAATAGGAGAGCAAGAGCAAAGAAAAACTTTTAAGATATTTTAGACAGGCTCTAAGTGAGTATTTTAAGTTTGTTAGCGTTTGCTTTGGGCATGAAAAACTGTCAGATTAGAATATGTTTTATTTATTGATCGTGTCTCGTTAGATAAGAAATGAAAACTTTTGGAGCCTTGGTCTTAATTATTCTTGCATTAATATCATAATTTCCATTTCTTCATATCCAACACTCTGTTCTTAAAGTCAGCCGACCTTTGTTATCGTTCTTATTCTCAAACTCCCCAGGTCCATCAAGTCTTGTTAGTATTCTTAAAATTGCCAGACTTTAACATCGTACTTGCTTTTGAACTCAGCAAGTCCATTCAAGTCTTGGGCCTATCCTTCAAACTGTTAGACCTAGATATTGCTCTTGTTCATCATCATCGAATAAATCCAAAAGAATTGTCAGACCTTACTGTCATAATTGCCAGACGTTGTTTTCGAACTCATCGAGTTCATTCAAGACTGATGTAGACTTTGGTCATGATGAATTAAGATTCTTATTTTGGATTAGTGAACGTTCCTACTAAATGAGCCAAAATTTGAATGGAATGAACTTTCAATACATTTGAAATTGGAAGCTCTAAAGACGTAGAAGGCCAATAGGGTTTGATCACTCTCGACTGTGCTCTGTCATGTCATTCCATATATTTCTCTTAATCAAAAAAAAAGATTACAAAGCCCTAAGCTGAATCCTGTACATGATTTAAAGTGTGATAGTGAGGTCAGACTATGTAAATTGTCAGGCAAACCAAAAGACAGGATAATACCATAATCATTGAAGATGAAACTTTCGGAAAAATAGACTTGAAAAACAAATATATATATATATAAGAAATTGTATAGCATAAATAGGAAATAACGAATACGAATCTTCCAAGAACTTTTGAAATCAGGAAATCTAATTACTTGTAATATCATTCTGTCCAAATTCTACTTTTCTGGGCTTAGATAGATTCCTTTTTTGTTTCTGTTGTAGCTTCGTATGACTAATAGGTAAGTCACATTTATAAATTATCTTTGAAAGTTTTTTAAGCCTTTCAGTTTCATAAATAGGATAAAGTACCAGAACTCCAAATTTTTGCTACAGTTCTCTGTTTGTAGTGTGTCCAGACTTTTTTAATAATGCTTTAACAATTATACAGAAACGAATTAAATAACTTGTTACTTTCTAAGTTAAGATTACCCATTACATCCCGTGGTCGTTTCACATAAGAAAAACTCGGATAGGCCACTCACACAAAATGTTAGGCTCAACCGCTCATCCTTTTAAATATGGTCATTTACGTGAATGAATTCAGGTTAGATTGCCCGTAATAGATCTTGAAGTAATAAATTTAATACAGATCTAAAAAAAAACAAGTCAAAGAATCACATGTAGGTGGTAATTCGAATCAATATGCAATCGTGTGTGTGCTATAAATAAAGAGGATGGTTTCTCAGATATTCTAAAATTAGATCCTTTTTTTAGTCTGGTTGAAGGGTTGTTGATAATTAAACAGAGGCTTAAAAGTTTTAAAAAGAATGCGCATCAAGCGTTTTTTTTACTGAATTAAATTTACATAAAAAATCAATTTGTTCGAAATTGTTATTCAAATTGAGCTTCTTCCAACTGAACAAACCTTGCAGTCGAATTAGATCCAATAACAACAGAGAAAACACAATTTAGGGCGGTGGGTATGTGCTTGTAGGACGATTTATAACGTTTTAAATTTACTAAAATTTGAAACGTTTGTGTTCTATTGTCAAATCAACCGAAATGCGCCATTCGAAAAAGTAAAATTTCTTCTTCTCTTAATTTAGGTTTCTTTTAAACGCTTCTGACTTTTTTATTGGGTTTCCGCAAAAAACAAGAAGTTACTTAAAATGCATGACACATCTATTTATTTATGGCAGTAAGCCACTAATTTGATCGTTAATGCCACTTGTTTTATTCAGAAAAAAAGCAGCTGTGTTAGTAGAATTTGCATTTCATGCTATAATCAGGTGCTCTTGGCACATACTTGACCGTTGGCAATGGTGAAATGCAAACGGGAAATTCGAGTGTATAGAGACAGTATAACAGGGCACATTATATGTTTCCGTTGATATCAAGTTGGAAGTGTCATTTCCAACACGCGACGTATTCATCTAATGGCTAGTTTCCTTCGCCATATTGCGATAAAAGCAACCATTTTGAGAGTCCGTAGAAACAGCGCCCGGTTAACTACTCCCATAAAAGAAAATAGTTCGACGCGATTTGTTAAATAAACGGGAGGTCCAGCAGTTATCTCGAAGCATTTGGTACCTTTTTGTTCGAAGTTTCTTTGTTCTGTTTATTACCGACTTAAATAGGAACTCCTGAATAATTCCTTACTAAAGGAGAGAGCAGCGGAGAAATCGTCCTCTATACAATTTCGACAAATTGTATTTGTTGTTCCGGCTGCCAGTGTTTTCAACTAAAAACGCATCAAAGGAAGCTTTCATATATGGATTTGCTAATAATAACCGTAGTTGATCCACCGTTTTAGTATTAATACGTAAACAAAGTAACGGCTTTGTGTGTTGCAAAACATTCAAGCCGGGGGTGAAATCGGTGCGTGGGACACAAAGGATAATACGCATCTGTCGCGTTGTGCCTTTGATGATTTCCTATACCACTGCGCCCGCATTTGGCCGAATTTATAACGTGCTAATGCGAATATACGCGTGTTAACTTCGTTAAATCATTTGTATTATCTAATGTGTTAATGCAGGCACACATACGCATACATACATATAGATAATACGCTCTTTTTTTTTAAATTAAAATATTAAAAGCTACATTAGGTCACGCTTCCTTTGACCAAGTAATGCTTTTGACGGGTTTTGCAAGGGGCACGTTTAAAATTATTTCAAAATTTTAAAATTAAAACAGAGAGGAATATTTGGGACTCACCGCTTTTTCTTTCATTTTTTATAAAGAAAATTAAGATTTTGTATACAATTTTGATGGAATTGACGCATTGAATACGAACTAATAATTATCTTCAAGCACACTATATTTTTGAACCCACACTATAATTATTATATAGGGGTTTATTAGTAATTCAATTTTCAGCTAATCAGAAATATTGTTTAAAAACGAGAGGTGCACCACATGGAACACTCTTGGGACCGTTAATATTACTGTGAAAGGTTTAAACAAGTTAAGTTTAAGTTCCAATGGTATATTTTGTTTTCTGATATTTCGTCCAATTCCAATTAATGACAAAGTGGTTTTGAGTGTCTTTGAACACTTGAAAAATAACTGTGTTATGGTCTTCTTCATGACACTTAAACTGGAATTGTTTCCATGTTCGTATATCATTGTGTGACATAATCTGATTTACGTACTAAAGGGTTTTCCAATAAGAGGTGTTATTTTGATATTCAAAGAAAAGTGCCATTTTTTAATATAAATGATCGGATGTTTATTTCATTATAAAGAGGAAGGTATGCCGTTAATAGTGGAAAATAACATCGGGCAAATGACCACCACGACCACGCTTACAGGACAATATCCTTTTCATGAAATTTTCCATAACCAAATCGCAAAGTGGCTGCCCTATGTCCTCGATAGCCTCACGAATTCCATCTTTGAGGTCTTGAATCGACGCTGGGCTGTTGGCGTAGACCTTCTCTTTCACGTGGCCCCAAAGAAAGAAGTCGCAAGGTGTTAAATCACAAGATCTCGGTGGCCAATTGTGATCACCTCTTCGAGAGATAACACGGTCCGGAAACTTTTTCCGTCAAAGATCAATGGTTTCGTTGCTTGTATGGCACGTAGCGCCGTCTTGTTGAAAGTAAACGTTGTCCAGATCAATACCATCCAATTCCGGCCATAAAAAATCGTTAATCATCTCTCGATAGCGCAATCCAGTCACCGTAACTGTTGCTCCAGCCTCATTTTCGAAAAAGTAAGGTCCAATGACTCCGCCGGACCATAAACCGCACCAAACAGTCACACGTTGAGGATAGAGAGACTTTTCAACAATAACTCTTGGATTTTCTGAGCCCCAGATCCGACAATTTTGCTTGTTGACGAAGCCACCGAGGTGGAAATGGGCCTCATCACTCAAGATGATTTTTCGATGGAATTCTGGATCATTTTCATGCATTTCAACGACCCAATCAGCAAAGACACGACGTTGTTGATGATCGGCCGGCTTGAGTTCTTGTGTTAACTGGACTTTATAAGCCTTAAGACCCAAATCTTTATGCAAAATACGGTGTAATGACGTTTGTGGAATGGCTAATTCCAAAGAACGACGAGGAATGGACAAACCTGGGTTTTCTTTAACACTTTCGGCTACAACAGCAATATTCTCGGCTGTTCTTGAGCGACGTGCACGGGTTTTATTCTTCACATCACTAACTTGTCCCAAGAGCTCGAATTTTTTCACCAATTTCTGTATTGCGGTCCGACAAGGTGCTTCACGGTGACCCAAAAATGTTCGAGTTTTACGAACCGTCTCTGCCAAATTTTCACCATTTTTATAGTGAATTTTAATAATTTCAATGCGTTGTTGAAGCGTGTATCGTTCCATATTTATTAATGGCGTAGTTTCTACTTGTCAAATGTCAAAAAATGATAGCTTCAAAAGTGACATCTACCGAAATAGCGGGCTATTCAAAATAACACCTCTTATTGGAAAACCCTTTATAAGCTAACGAAGTTGCAGCTGTAGGGGTTCACATTTACGAAGGACTTTGAAATCTTAAAAACCCCTTCGGGAAATTGTAACAGACGATTCTGTAATTTGAGGTGTTAATTGGGCTATTGCCACACTCAATGATAATCCACACTCATCAACTTTTAGACAACACGATTCTGTAAATTTCCTTTGATTGTTTTAAAATCCGAGCCTTAAAGATTCGTGTCACTTGAGATGTTTAGTTTGAACCTTGAATATACTAATTAACTGGACAACAGGATAATAGCCATTTAAGAAATATTAACACAACAATCTACATTATAACTAAAGTCCGGTTCGATTTTATAGTCTTTCCTGTGGTAGTTATAATCTCCGATTCGAAATAGAGCATTTACTAATTGATAGAAACTCACAGCGCAGTAAAAAGTAAAATCTCCATTCCAGGAGATAGAAATGAATTTAAATGTTGAAGAATATCCTGATTAACTGAAATACTTTGTGAAAATTTAAATCCTCCGGCTAGACTGTTAGTTCGTTCATTCTTATTACAGTAACAAGCTTAAATCTGCTCGTATTATATGCACACATGCATTTTATGTTGTTCCTTTTTTCTAACACTCAACTGTTTGCAATCTCTACAGAGTGTTCTCAAGATATTCAGAAATTGTTTGGAGCTTACTTAAGATGGTTTCGAAGTAATCGCACTTTTAAGTAATCGAGAGCTCTCTAGATTTAATATTTCTTCAAGCGTTCATTAGTTCATTTACTATTATATAATTACTATGTTTGGTTATGATTGGATTTGCTATGGTGGTAGTGTGGACGCAGTTTAATTTTAATTTTTTTTATATTCTTTGGCAAGAACAAAAAATTATAACCAACCAACCAAGAATTTTGTATTAAAGGCCCATTTTGAATCTAGATCTTACTGGAACATTCTTATAATTCGAAGTGGTCGATCAGCTGTCAAATTGCTACTTGGTCTTGGCGAGGAAATTAAAGTTTGGGTTCTTGGCGCCTACTGGTAGCGTTTTGCTTACAGCTCAGTGACCAGAATAAGCTTTTTCTTATTTTTCTGATTGGATACAAAAAGTGAAAATTGATTTGGGCACATTTCTGCAACTGAATTGTGCAGCTTCCTCTCTCAATAAGAATGTTATTATTTGTTAGTATCTACAATTACTATTAATAAACCGAGAAAAGTCTTTTTGAATAGTCTGGTCAGGTCAAAAATCTTCTTATATGTATAACATTACAAATTAAATATGAAAGCGTTTCTTTACATCAGTAGTAAATAAGAATTCTAAGCCTCTGTATTTGACTAATGCTACAACTCGGATAATGAATCTGTTCATACAAGCTTTTATCTATTACAAAAAGGACCAAGTTGTCATAACCATGAATTTAGTTAGCGATCTCAGCAATTCTGTTGATCTTCACTTAAGTTAACGGATACAATGAAATTCCTCATTTATTCACCTTTCTGTATTATCTACTATTTGCATAACCCAAAAAGAACTCGACCAAAAAAATATTTATTTTAATCCCGCCAACATTGTAACAAAGGTAATTTTGTATATCTAACTTGTTCTTTTGTCCCAATATTAAAAGTAAAATTAATCTCTCTTTTTGGATTTTCTCAAGAAAACTCGTTTCGAGTTCAGTAGTTTGTAAACTTGGGATTCAAGGAAATTACTTTTTTTTTTTCATGAAAACTCTTCAAAAGTCAGGCAATATCCGATTCTTATTTTCAAAATAATTTTTTCCTATATCTCCTTTATTTTCTTTCTATATACAAAATACTTCAGTTTGTTTTGTTTTATAGATGTATATAATATGAACAACAGTTGATGCTAAAAGTTAGTCTTATAGTTAGATATAAAATAAACTTTTACTCTTTTTCATATAAAGACAAAAAATATTTTTTTATTTCTTTTGCGTAACTACCGTGTCGAGAAAAATAAAAGTAAGCAGTATGAAATTGGAAGGAACGCGTGTAACAGATGCCAGACATTTTATATTAACTTTTATCACTAGGGAAGTTCTCCAAACGAATTGTATGTGAAATACAAACAAAAGATCGATTTTATACGTGATCGCGGTGCGAATTGCGACATTAAAAGAAAGTGTGAATACAAAACGATAATAATATTTAATAATGGAATAAAATTCCAATGGGCATATTATCCAATTTTTGGGAAAAGAGGTGGAAAACCAAATAACTCGAAAGGCAGTCAGTGGTGCGGGAAACACAAGAAAATGAGGATAATTGCCGTGTCGATTAAATCCGTTAGAATTTTTTTTGTGAATTCACATTTTCTACAAAATTAGGCTTTGTTATATTAGGTTATAAGGAACTTATTTCATCGTGCTAATTACCCAGATCTCTTTATTATTATGGAAGTGTGTACAGTAATAAATTACGTTTTTTCTAAGGTAATTAAGGTTAAAAGGCCTTTGTATAATGAAAATCAATCAATTTTGCTATAAAAGAAAACAATTTGTCATAATAGAAATCTTAGAAATTCACGCTCAAAGATCATTAAGAGACATTGGTTTACCTTGCGTGTTTGTCACTAATGACAAGGGGGTTGAACTTCCATTCCTCTACCGCAAAACTTGACTACAAAAATAAACAAATGTGTTTTGGAACGCCCCCATTATAACTAAATGAAATATTACTGTTTGAAGTGCCTTGTATTTTTTAAAACTTCTTACTTACCTAATATTTCCTGCGCCACTGGATCGAATTAGTTAGCGCGTTCTTTCTTAAACGAACAATCACGTAACTGGAGACCGCTCTCTTCATTGCGGCATCCATTTTGGGTTTATCCTCTGAGACAGACCCCTTTTCTTTCACTTGATTGGATGTAGCATTTTACTCGAGTCTTTTTGTGTTCATGTAATAAAGGGAATTGGGGATTAAAGAATATGTAGAAATGTAAAATAGCTAATCCAATTCTCCGCTATGGAGGTTATTTACAATTTCTTTAACCCTTATGTAGCGGATCGATAGACAAGAGGTCATCCAATTTAACCTGTTTTACCCGCAACGTTCTATGTTGTTATGATGACCAAAACTACTACTGTTAAAGCCCTAGTCGACTGAAGGTGTCGATTCTAGCGCACCCTAATGTTTTGCATTTCTCCATCCACGGCGATCGATAATGATGTTTCTAACGTCAAAATTGAGGAAATCCCGAAGATTGGATTGGAATTAACTTGGAATGTTACAAAGAAGTTATTACTATTACGAAGTTATAACTACGTGGAATCTAACAATGATGCAATTTCTATAGGAATTATTCAAGTTTACTACAAAATTACTTTAGTTTGTTGTGTCTGTAATAGAATCATATTTAAAGCAAGAAATTCCTGGAAATTGCATTTCATTTTGATTGAAATTCTAATTAATCTGTATGTATTTCAAGCACAACTGCAAATTCATTGTTTAATAATTTAGAAAATGCCCCGTATTCACTGTCAGTAATTACCGAGCTAAATCTCTATTTGTTCGTTTTTACTTACAAATAAAATTTCAATTTATTTACTTAAACGCGTTTGGAATCGAGCTGAAGCTGGTGGAGTAAAAGCATTCAAGCAAATTTCAGACTTGGTATATCGCGACAGTTATTAGCTAGAATGTTGAAATTAGCACATACACACATACTCCAACATTGAACTTCATAATGCACGGCGGCTCTCCTTTGTGCATCCCTACGCGAAGGCGAAATTGGGTATAAAGCGGAATGTAAAAATAAAAATGTCGAGCTCTCTTCACACGACTGGAATTCGTTTCCTAGAAATGAAAGTGGTTTTCTATGTGCAGCTTTTTAAAGTTTAAAACTGTATTTTTATAAAATGGAATAAAAGTGTAATAGTGGTCTGTTTGTCGTGCTTTTCCGCAGTTTCGCTAAGTTCCTGTTTAAAAACCCCAATTTAGAATTTTCTACTGTGTGTATAAAATAATGGAGACTAGGAAAATGCATGATTTTTAGAAAAGCGGCAAAGAGGAAATTATTTTAGGAAAATCAATAACAGCGAGATTTACAAAGTAAACGTATCTCTTTCGTTGGGAAAATTTCTGTTTAGAGTACATTAAAAATCCAATATACAAAAAATATGTCAGTTCCAAAATCCTTTTGATCTTGTAATGTAAGCATATGAAGGATCATTGAGGCAATAGTTTAACATGAGTCAACAACTGTCTAATTAACAACTCTAGTATGGCAAAAAAGAAAATCATAAAAGACATCAAAAGATTTCTCATCGTCGCTTTTTAATTAAAAACAATTATAATGGAAACTTTACATTGGTAGAAACAAACCAGAAAGACAACAAGTAAATGTACATATCAAATTAGATGTTGATGAACTACAGAACTACTCGTTTTTTCAGGTGCCATTTCAGATTTTATACCAGAAAAGAGTTGCTCAGAATTAGTTGACGATGATGATGTGGTCAATTAAGAAAGATTCTTAGATTAGATCACTCTTGGTGGAATATTGTGATGTCCAAAAGTTTCCCATTACGTCTTAATTTTCCTTGTCGCCCAATCGTCATCTTTTCGACTACCTGGGCATCTTTTCATTTCTCCTTGCTTTTGCTCAAATTTTCTCTGTCGTTCATTTGTCACCTGTGCATCTTTTTAGTTTTGCCTTGGGTTTTCCCAAATTCGCTCTGTCCTTCAGTTGCCATCTTTTTGACCACCTGTGCATCCTTCTATTCTTGACTTCGACATATCTAGCTGATACTACATATGTGAGGTATGACCATTGCTGCAAATATAATTGTTTGACAATGCTAGCATACAACAGAAATAATGAAAATATTAACAATAAAATTTTTGGTGCTCATCTACTTTTTGAAAGTAAATAAAAATGGGCCATTAGGACAATGTTTTTCCACAAATATCACAGTCAAGAAGATAATGGAACGAGACCATTTGTATCTCTTTGAGTATCAATCCTATTTTGCTCAGTTCCTAGTTAAAAGCTAATTTAACTTATATGTGTATCCGTAGCTATAGTGTTTGCAGGTAGCCCGAAATTTCGTTCCTGAAGGGTGACCAAAAGTCAAAAGCTTCAGTTTGATATACCAGATGCGTCGTTTAATGGACGGAGATATGGTAACCTTTGTTAATATCTTTGGAAGTAAGACACACTTCCCTAGTCGATATTCATTGTGTCAAACGCGAGACTTATATTAACAAAAAATGTTTCACTTGAATGAAATGCTCCTAGTACGATTGCTGTTGTTTCTGTACGAGGGATATTTTATTCTCAACATTTGATAAAGCTTTATCATTTCCAAAAAATTCTGTCTTTGAACAAAACTGTTTGTTTGGACATAAGAATTTTACCTACTGCTATAGAAGTTAGTACTCCATTTTGCTGGGCTGTTGTTGAAGGGGCAGAGAAAATATTAAAAATACACCGAATATTGTAAAACGCTTTGTAAGCATTAGTAACTGTTTCTCTAGTACAAAGAAAAGAAAGAAAATTAGGGGCATCAAGGCTAAATCTTGTCACGGACCCATGAAACTTTAGTTACGCCTCTGGTTATCTGTTTTCAGTTACTTTTCTAGCTTACTTACCAAATTGAGAAAAAATACGTTTGTCTATTTTGAAAAAGTAGGATTACTAGATTTTGGCAGAATGTGGCGTTTAATGGAGTCCGAATCTTGACATTATTTTTTTATCTACATCATCTGTTTACTTTGGTAATCTCTTTCATTCGAAGAATCGACCACTTCTATCACAAAGTAAAGGATTTCCACGTCCCACCTTTAGATTTCTTTGTGTGCAATTGGAACTCTTGGAAACGAGTTAAGTTGAACGTTTTTGATCTTCTTTCGAAGCTGTAAAGCCCAATTTTGTCATAAATGCGAGTGCTAGAGGAAATTCCATTAAACTGCTTCCGTGTACTATCAGAGCCTATTTACGGCAACTTGCTATCCTAACCATCCTATAAGAAAGTTGAACGTATGGGATAGTGATGTAAGAAGGTTACCATCCATGTGTTATAAACACAAAAATATATTTTTTTCAAGAAAACATTTCAAATCTTATTATCTTTTAATGATGTTTAATTATTGCAAAACGTTTCGATCATAAATTGTAATCATTATCAGCGATCAACAGTATCATTAAAATAGAATCTAGCCAAGTTGATCAAAATCGTTCTTAGATAGCATACAAATGAACATAAGAAATTCGACTTCAACATTATTTTGAGTTCTTTTTGCAGTGGGCTTGAAAATGTATTAACTAATTATTTCTTCAGGAATGACACCCAATAAAATACAGCTCGTGGAGCTTAAAAAAGAATCAATTACAGTTTTTTAAGATAATTGTTGTTCATTTCTAACTACATAAATAAAAAGCTAAATGATTTCCTCTGAATTGTTAACATAGATTGGCGGCATAAAGTGGCCAACTACAAAGGTTATCGATAATTTGTCCGAGCCTCAGTAAACAGTTTTATAAACATCATTCTCTTTGTTCTTGTTTTCATCCGGTGACAAAAAATTACTCGGGGGTCACATGAATGACCCTAAAGAGGGCACGGTTAAACGGCGGCATAAATACGTTTCTTGGGTGTAGCATTCACTACATAACTTCGGCATAACAATAACAATCCGTTTTCTATACGAGTGTATTTCTATTAAATATCAAGGGATAATAATAATAATAATAATAATATACGTCTATAGATTAGGTCCGTTGAAATGGAGTCCAGCGAAACCCAGTGAGCTACATTAAACAAGAATATTTGAATTGGTAATGAGAGAGTCGTAGTCGTCCTATCGTTATCTATCCGGCGGACTCTATCCTAGCTCATATCTCGCGGTGTCGTGGGTCAAGTCGCGTTTGATATTCAGACATACTAGGTCACAAACTGTGTAAATGGCCATTCCAGAGGGAGTTTAGTTTATTTAGATCGATTTACATAAAATCAGCATGCGGATGTCGGCGTGTGATTTAACCACTGCCCATGTAATCATAGTTATGTACTGGAACTATTATAGTTCGTAATCACTAATCGGGACGCGGATACCCGTGGAACGCAGTCATTAAAAACGCATTTGCTCTAAAAATAGTGAGATAAAACTCGAGGAATGAAAATATTTTGAACAGAAATATCTAAAGAATTGTTGTACTTTATGTTACACCGGGTGTAATGTAAAAGTAGCGTCAATTCAAGTCGCATTAACATTCATATTTTCCAATATATAATGGCTGAAATAGTTTGGGCGTGTAAAATGTCACCGTAATGAATTCTGCGACCAGCTGTGAAGCTTTTTATACATGGCGCGTTTCGCTGCATAAATTTTGCGCATGGCCAATGTATAATATTTAGCATACCAACATTCACATCCTTATTATAAATAGCCTAAATAATATCCTCCTCACTCTGATTAGCTGTTTTATTGCTTGCCCTTCTGTCGTTTATTGCGTAGCGTTATATATTTATATAATTTTTCTTTTCAAACACGTAGATAAATCCGTCAACTATGAATTGTAAAATATAAAAATTCCTACTAGTCTAAAATAAAAATCTTTTTAAGCCAAGAAACCGTTTTTAATTAAAATATTTTCTCTAAAAACATAAATAGTTTTCTAGATTGGATTTTTAAAATTAAAATAAAAAAACGGAAGAATATCTGAAGAAAGAATGAAATTAATAAAATCAATTTTAATATTTTAACGATGAATATTTTCATTGGTTTAACATTTAAGGAGTGGTCATGTTGTGATTGTTAAATATTTATCATATTGATCATTAAAGCTGTATAATCTTCAACTTGTGGTGTTAGTTTGATTAATTATTTTGTTTGGACTTTTTATATTCGATAAACTAAAACATAATTTACTTTTATACATGCAGAGGTTTTATAACCTCAACACTGTTGTCAGTATTGAAAAAAGAGAGGAGAAATAATTATTTTCTATGTGTGATAGGTTGTCTTCTTCCTTTTTAGCTCACTTCTATAAATAAAGATGGATATCTTTTGTGTAATTTAAGACAATAGAAGGGGGATCTTAGGATTTATTAAAAGGATTTAACCAATCACAGACGATTATTTTTACCCCACCCTGTGTAAGTGATACCATTCAATATACCCCTAGGCATCTACTCAAATTACATTCCAGTTTGCAAGTCCTTTATATGCTACCATGTAACAAAAGCAGGCTCTTAAATTTTTTTGTAAACACGTAAAAGTTTCTTTTGCCCTTTTTTTGAAAAGATGTATTGGTAACAATAGATTTTGTGCACGTAATTTAAATTTTATTATTGTAGATATCGAAGTTCTGTTCAGTAGATAAACAATAGAACAAGAAAATTTTCTCTGTAATATACTGCTTAAAGAAGCTAAGTAAGAGTTTTCTAACCTCAAATATAATAAAAGTGTCATAAAGTTAACTGGGAAAAAAATCTTGGGAATAAACAAAACTATAAAACAACTCATATCAAAGTCTTATATAATTATCAATTTGTTCTGTTTTAAACGGTTTCTAACTACTTTATTTAACAGAAAGTTCGTAAATTCGAATTATATCACTCTTGGAAATATCTACTCACAAACATCTTTTAGTACCAAAAAACTAACTGCGCCATAAATAGGGAAATATTACGAAAACAATTATTATTGTGTTAATTTGTTTTTCTTTTATATTTCATTTTAGATTATGCTAAACTAAACATTTTGTCATTAAGTTATAATTTGAAGAAAAAATAAAATATAAGGAAACCTAATAGTTTTCTTGTCCTGTTTCTTCACAACCACCGGCAAAATATAATTAAATTGTTTAATAGGTAATAAAAGGCTGTAAGATTCTTCTTGGTTATAAATCTCATTAAAATATTTAAAATAACTCAAATCTATACCAGTTCAAATCAGATTGTGTATCAGAAGTATTGTGTTTACGCAGGTTTCGTTGTATTTTGATTTTACTGCAACTTCGAGTGGGATCACTAGTCTTGTTTCAATATTTTGAATTGGAATCCGCTGATGAATAGATGATTCTTTTGATAGTTATTATTTGCCTTCGAGGAGGGTGCAATCTCACATCTCAACTTTTGAAGACAAAAGTGTTATGAAAGGTGTCTCAAATTGTCAAAATCACTTATACTTTCTTTAACCTTGTACTTTAAGGATTTGATTGGTTCTTTCAAGGTTAGAATACAGGACTCAAGACTCAAGATGCGTTTCGAAATTCAAGACAACGTGTGTATATCAAAAATAAAACTCACTTATCACGATTTCACTGTTATTCTCTTGTTCATTTAAAGACAAACCTCAGCATTTAGATCAAAAACTTGAGTTTATATCCGTGCTATGTTTGATTCATCCAGTTGAACATTGTTGTGATTAATGTGGTGTAACGGGAATATTTTTCTGATCTGTGTATTGATTTTGTAAAATGCCAAAAACCTAGTTTGCTACCACTATCGAATCCATTAATGTCAGGACCAAGTTCATGGTTGGGGACCTATAATTTCTAACCTAAACAGGATCGAACCGGTCAATTTGGCCTGGAGTCGGCTAATATTTTGGCCTCCACGTGATGACAACAGTTATGACTCTCGGCTCAACATCGAGAAATCTCCTTGTAACTCCTGTGTTGTATAGTTCTGACTTGGATATCTTCTGAAGGTTTGATGATTCTTGCCCAAAATCCATCTTAAGCCCTCTTTCACGATCTAATGTCGAATTTTCTTATTTACTGTGGATAACCATAATACTGCACTGACACGCATCCCGCAGTTCTGCAAAAATGGTTAGTTTTGGATTTGCCCAATATACGTAAAAATGCATTAATCAAATGTCTTCTTGAAATGAACGGATCTTAATTGCAGTTTTGGAAAGGAAATGAAAATGAGTAGTCAGAAGAGATAATTTATTATTAAATTCTTTTATTGGATAGACTGTCTCTGAATTGGGCATGCATTTTGGTCTTCTCGATATAAATAATAATGTTAACAGACTCAGCTTCAATTTTATTAGCTTCGACTCACTTACTTCTGAAAAAAATTAAAAATTTGTAGATTTTTTGACTCCCTAAAGAAGCCAATGTCTATTCAGGATTATCTTCAGAATTCGAAACCATATTTCACAATGTCTAGATTTTTTGACCAGATTTCTCTATTTATCCAGACTGTTTGGTTCGGTTTGACTTTTATAAATTGATTTAACTTGTTGAGTAAGTTCGGTTATTCAAACTGATGATATCTTTCTTACTAACAGTTTCTTTTGCTTTAAGTCGTTTAGGTCAGAAGATTTTTAATGTTGCTTGGTGGCTCAAAAGGGCTCAAAAAATTTCTGAAGTGAGCACCGTATTTGAAAATGGATTTATTGTTTTTGATTTGCTAGCACATTTTGGTGTGATTCGCAGTGTGTTTCCATCTCTTCTATTTCCTGATCAATGTTTGATCACTAAATGAATCTGTGTTTGCTTATTTTGGCCTGCTCTATAGATTCCTTCGAAAACTGATTTAAAAATTTGATTTTACAGTAGTATCAGACTTTACTCTACTTTTCTGGTCAACCATTTAATAAAACGATTAGGTTGCTAGGTCGTCTTTCAAACATATACACATTCATTCCTGTTACTGTAGTAGACATAGTGTTATTCATTTTTATGAGGTTTTCAAAATCCCTTTTTCACTGTATCTTATAAATTCTTCGTCTCCAAGTCAAGTCTTGGTAATTTTGATTATATTGAGTTTTCTCTAAACTAATACGTCATTATCTATCTTGCACCCTGTGCTCAAGAATTCAAATTGCACAGATATACTTTGCAAATAACGTTTTTGATATGTCAGTGATCCGACTGTATATCAAGTGCAGCAGTCATTAGTATGCATTTTGAAGATAAAACTCGATTAAAGAATTGAAAAACGAGAATGTTTAACATAAAAATTACCTATAAAGATTCTCGAACCTCTTAATTTGAAATGAAAGCGAATACCATATCTACTATATCGAATGTTTCAAGGAAACTTTTAATAAAACATATACAGGAATGTAACCGTCTACGTCTAAATAAAATAAATTCCCTACAATATTTTTTCCGCAAGTTATACCTTCTTACTGTTAGGTTTCCCAGTCAAGTTTGAATCTGATAAATTGTATAGTTAAAATAACGTGTTAAACGACTTGTCTTCAGATAGTTGAAGGCTATTAAAATAAAACTTACAAATAGTAATACCTGTTAGTTCGCAAACTGTTTCCTATATATACATCTTAAGGTCCCGAGGATATTTATATTTAACTGCATTTTAATGTCAGGTTTAGAAAAAAAATTGAAGGCTAGAATAGTTGTTCGAAGTTTTGATTCACTATACAGGAACATCAGAATATTATCAGATATAGAAGTGAGACAAAAAAACGGCAATCTCGTGTTGTGAAAAAGAAAAAGATTAAAAAAAGCTTATTGTTTCATGTTCGGCTCGTCATGGTGTATGTGTAAGTTTTTATTGAGTCCGTACATAAAACAACGAAGGCGTGAGGTAATCGTAGATTCTTGGTCAAATTTGACCTCAAAAGTCACGATTTCAGTGCACTTTATAATTAAACATGTTCCCTTGTATAATCATTGCAAGTGCTTCACTGTACCGGTATGGAGTTTCATCACGCCTCAATTTATTTACGGGAATTATTGTGTATCGGAGAGAGATAGGTTTAGGTGTTTTATTACGGCTGGTATTCGCATTAGGCGTCGTTTATTGCATTAGACATAAAGCAGTAATCTTTGCCATCTATGATCCGTGGTCAGAAGGCAATGTCATTGTCGTGTGGCTTTGTGGGAAGGTGCATTGCATTGAAGATTGTCGTGTTTTTAATTGGTTTAACCTTGCGCAGTTAATTTTCTTTGTACAAGTAACGTATAATTGTGCAGGGGAGACGTAAAAATGTGTATCACGCTCCAAGAAATGTTTTCTGAATTCCGAAGGGCTTGCATATGGAAGCTATGCACTAATGAAATTTATTCACTTTGATTATCTAGCATTGTAGTGGAGTTCAAGTATGCACTGATATATCTGCTATGTATGTAATTGAATAATTTATTTTCTCATTTGAATAATATTTATGTCAGTAACAGCAGCTTTATGACCATCCTATAACTTAAAACCACTTAAAGCAGATTCTAACTTGGAATATTAAAATTGTCTACTCTACAAAAAGCAATTTTTCTCTGTTTAAGATTCTAAAAAATCCACAATCGTCGAATACTTTGAAATGAGTTCAAGTTAATGTTTTCATTGTGTTCTTTCGAAGTGTGAGATCCATAGTCGGTGAACAAGAAGAAATAACACGATTCTTGGATAGATCCAGGTTTTTATTGGAGAATTTTTAAAATACCTCGAAATACCATCTTGTTTGTTCGGTATTATACGTTTCGTGTTACGTGAGCAAAACAATCCTGGCTTTCTAAGCCTTTGTAAGCCAGCTTAGAACAGGGATTCCAAATTCTAGGCGCAATCACGATTTAGACCTAACGTATTACATCCCATTTAGATTGGTATCTGTATAATCCAGGTTGTTCTTTCATCTTATGTTATACGTTAGCTCAGCTTATGTACAGTTTGCGTTTAGATACAAAACGATTTGGAACTTGAATTGATTACTTTGAGAATCGGTGGTTCTGCTTTGTATTTACACTTTGAACCTGATGTTTACCTATTCATTTGTTATTATTACTAAATTGTGTTCTATTATTATTGTAGAGCTGACAGAAATAGTTTTTTTTTTTTTGAAAAAGGTTTTAAGTTGCATACGATGAATTTATTACAAACACAAACACACACGAGAATCCTTTGTAGTAACGAAAGGCAAAATTGTACGTCCGTTCGCAAATTCGACGCCCTGAGCAAACTGCCAGTGACAGACCACAATTTAGTAGCACAACGTTATTGCAATACACAAACTTTAATGAAGTTTTTAATCCGCAAACTCCGAGATTAATGTTTGAATTTGTTCTTTGCTTGCAGTTTTCAAATGACGGACCTAACGGAGAATCGATGTGCCTTCAGGGACCAGATTGTTTTATGGTAAGTTTGAAGAAATTAAATTTCTAAAAAGTCAATAACAGCAACCGCTCTACTAACAAAAACCTTTTAAAAGTTGTCAAGATTTATACTCTTGTTATAAACAGGCTTGAAAAGTAATGTTTTGTAAGTTTCCCTTACAGAAACTAAAATTCCAAGTCGTATTAAGTGCTGTAAACGTTTAACTTCAAGACGAGCGTAATTTTCACCTCTGTTGAGTCCAGTAATGATTTTTCTTCACTCGAAACCGAGCCACAATGTTTTATGCTGTTTTGGTTTTATTTTTGTGTACTTATATTCGGTCCAGCGGATTTAGGCCCACAGAATTACTCAACTGTAGATTTCTGCAATATTTTTAATTCTCATTAAAAGCAGCTGCAGACGACAATTATAATAAAACCAAACGAAAATTCATTATAGGGATTTTTTTTCTCTTATGGAAAAATTAATTTAAATACCTCTTCTCCTTCTGTGTAAAAATTAAAATGAGAAAAATAAATTACCCGAACTTAAGCTAAAATATTATTTTAACGGCAGAATAAATTCATAACCACTATCAAGACAGTAATTCATATTTTTTATTGCTAGTTAATTAATTTCTGCTTTTTTACAGTTTTTCAGCTGTGTATATTAATGATTTCCATAAAATTTTTAATATTTCCACTTTCGATAGTTTTTTATTTTTATTTTCTTTAATGTAACCGAGCTGGTTTATTGCAGAAATGTTTTTTATACACCCTTGTAATTCAAGAATATACCAGCTTATATAATTTTTTCTCCGTTTAGTCTCTTACATTACACTTTGTTTATACACGTGTCTTAAAACGATTTACACTTTTCTTTCAATAAGCTCAATGCAGTTAGTTGCTAGCGGTTTCGATTCGGAAAACAATCGTTTTCCTATCTTGATGTAATCAGTTCGGTAGCGACGGAAATCGTTTAGACCTGTAATTGTAGTACACCTTATAATTTAAGTCGCTTCAGGACAAGTTCATTTAACACCACCTTGTTTTACCGTGCATGAAACTCTTGTCTTGTTGGATTTGTATACCGTTAGGAGTTGGAGGAACACAAACACATCTGAACATAATGTACGATTTGCGCGATTGGCATTCTAAAAGTTATTTTGTGAATTTTGATGGACACACTTGTTTCTAGTTTTTTTTTGCTGAATTAATCTCTTCTACTTCAAAAATGTGTTTTTTCTTGATTGGGCACTTTTAAGTAACGGAAAGAAAAAGAAGACAGATTGAAGATTTGTTTTGGTGTAGGTACATAATTATAAAACGTCAGTAATATTTTATTGTTCTTGAATTTATTTACCGTTTAATCTTGGAAGAAATAAAATAAGTTGTCGTCATTAATAGTAGAAAGAGTTCATTATATAATTTTTTGCAGATTGTAAATTTTAAAGCTTTACAGTGACATTAAACACATATAGCAGCTCAGAAACCACAGGATAGCTTTGTGGTAGGTCTTAATTTTGAACAGTAAGTAATGTAAGGCTAGTTTTGGTTAGGGTATAGGCTCACTTGAGTTAGAAATGGATTAAAATAATTTGAGGTTAATTGTTTAAGATTGAATTTCAAACAAAATTTAAGTGTGTGATGTTAACCACAAAACCACTTCGGCTATAGATCTTCACTATTTCAATGTTATGCGGTTATACGTATCATTTGCACCTTAAGTGTAAAAGTTCGTTAGTGTTCACTGGTAAATTACGCTGTCGGGTTAATCAAGCTTCTCATTCCTGGTCTACCTTGGTTAATCTGTTGATTATCCGCAACTTATCAAGCTCCAATACAGTCCTTTAATCCAATTAATTCTAGAGTCTTCTGTTTGCCAAAAATGTTCTTGTTATATGTTCTTATTCTTCTTGGATCAAATGCCAAAAAGCCTATCGAAACGATTTCAGATGGCTTCTGTTTTATTGTTTAGTGTTTCCAATAAATAATTTCAAAGAAACACAAGGGTGATCAGATTAGATTTTTGGCCATTATCATTTACTTCTTTTAATCACATTGAATACAGTTTTGTCAAATTTTTCTAAAGTTAACTTAACAGTGATTTCCGTACCAATCTACAGCTTGTTGTGCAATTTAGACTTTGTTTACTAACTGTAGTTTTCACTTAAGGTTTATTAATGAAGATGCTTTTGGCATTTGTACATCTATTTGCTTTATCCTTCTTCTTCTTGTTCATCGCATGTGAAGTGTTCTTGTTGATCAGCTTAGATTTTGGGAATTATTCTTTACATGTCTTTCTAATCAAAGTTTTACCAAAGTTAAACGCCCCATTGTCATATCTTTGCACTTTTATTTCATTCATTTCTCAGTTCGATAACTCTCATGGTTTTTCTATGTGTATTTCTGGATGGTATGGTGACGTGTCAAGAGTTATACAATTTCTTACTTTCACGGTTTCTGTGTAAATTTGCAGCTTGTTGTGGCATTTTGACTTTGATCATTACTGTAAAGGTCATCTGCAATCTGTTAATGAAGATATATTTGGCAGTTTTGTATCTATTTGCTTTATATGGTCTGCCTTCCTGCTCATTTCATGTGAAGCATTCTTGTTGTTGATCATATTAGAATCTTGGCTGATCAGATTACAATTTTGGCTAATATTCTTAACATATTTTCCTAATTTTCAGTAGGTTCTGCTAAATTCTTCAAAACTAACACTGACAACTCGCGTGGTATTTGTATGTCTAGCAATTTAGTTTCTTACTCCAATTTGCAGCTTGTTGTGCCATTTGGACTTGTTTGAACCTTTGGGTTTCTTAATTATTGAAAGCATTTGTTAACATCTTTATTATACAATTGTTGCAGTCAATGCTGTCGTGGCCGGATTTAAAGTTGAGAAGGACATGGTTTGACTTGCGTTTTTGTTTAGAATTCTTTTTGATATCACTTTCTCATGAAATATCTGTTATCTACTTGATATATCGCTCTTCTTGCATTGAGTATAGTACTGCTCTGGTTTATCCATTGAGTATCTCTTGGGCACCATCTCTATTAAGAAATGATATCGTTCATTGGTTTTTGCTTACACTAATATGTTTTCGTATTTGAAGAATTTTAAAAGTGTTGATCTGTTTAGGATTTAATTTTCTGATTTAAGATCTCTCTTCTTTAGCTTTTCTCCATTTGGGCCTGTTTGAATGTTTTCTTTTTACCTTTTTTGAATTTAATTATACGTATTTCCTTTGATGAACCAAACGAAAAACTATTTTATCTTCATTGGCGCCCTAAGCACACTTCGCGTTGTTTCAGGATATCTGGAGCAGCCTCAGAATGACACTTGCCAAAATGTTATCAATTATACGCTCTGCAAGATTATGGCTTACAATTTCTGTAGATACCAAAACCTCTTGTTCTTTGAGTAGTTCCTCTCTTTATAGTTTGTATCTGAAATCTCTCTCTAAGATAAAAGTTGAAATTTATATTTACCCTCATTTATGGTCTTGTATGTAAGAGGTGAGTAAAGTGTTCATGGTCGATTTTCCTTCTCGACTTATTTGAGATTGCAAAAATTGAATAAAATTGATTCCATTGATTCCCCATGCAATTCCGACAACGTTTTGACGCCTTTGCTTGAAGTTGATCGAATTATTATTTGTTTTAATCTTAATAGCTAAATTAGCTAATTATTTGGGTAAGAAGACAGTATAATAATAATTAGAATATTTACTGTTAATTGTTAGCAGAGAACTTTAAATTTGGAAGAAATATCAAGTGTCCTTTCTCTTCTCTATCAAAATGAATTATAAAAATGTTGCAAATTACAATTAAATTAGACATTTGACCAGAATATGAATGCTTCTGTAAGGGAAGGATGTTCCAAATAAGAATCAAACTCAGCAGGGTCTTCTTTCCCCGCTAGTTTTTCCAAGCCCGTTCCCTTAGCAGTGGCTTCGTCGAATTCGTGACTGTTACCAATTAGATGAGGCATTTCACCAGAATGTGAATGTTTCTGTAAGAGAGCTATTTAAATACTATGAAATATCAGTTGATGAACTTCATCAGAAAATGAAGAAACCTTAGAAGAATAATATTATGTATTTTATTTATATATATTATATATTTATTAAGTAATCATTGTTAAATATGCCATGCCAGGTTACCAGTCTTAGCAATTCACTCTCACCGCTACTGCGCTTACTCAAACTTCTTCACGTTGACGCTCAAAGCATAGTGCTAAAAGCAGGTACACGTTTTATTGATATCTCAATTAGTTGTATAGGATATTCTAACATCTGAATGTGTATTCTTGGAATAGACTTCGTGTTTCGTATGTTTCTAGATGTTTTTGTATATTGTCTTTTGCAGTGCTTTATTTGGAAAGGACCTTTTCGAAACAGGAACCATTAAATATATTTTCATCGATACTTCACCCTCGTTAATCTTTAAAATAAAATTACCCGGAGATAGCGAGATTGCATTTCTTTTGTTACCGAGAAAAATGAGAATTTTATTGGAAGATGAATTGTACCTTAATTTCCAAAATGTAGGTTTTGTTATTTGTTATTTATGTTGAATTAGTGTTACTCTTTAAAAATAACATTACGTAATTTACTTCCTTTATTTGTTAAATCGATGATCCATTAACAATGTTAAGCTCTTCCGCTAATGGATTGTTGTGAAGTAGTTTTGATTGTGGGTGAGTTATGTCCTGTCTTTCAGATAATAAGCAAATGTTAAATGAATCGTCTGTCAGTTTTAGGCAATTTGTAAATTGATCTCATTTAATGTTTAAAGATGACCTGTCGTATATATACAAGTATCGAATATTAGGAAATGAACCGACAAACAAGCTAGCACAAAACTGAACGGATGCAAATTTAACAAACTGCCATCATTTATTATTGTTTTGTAGGACGGTTTAACGAGGAGGAAGTTGGTTTGTTCTATAATTCATTTTAAAGTTTGCACCCACATGTCTTGAGAAGTTTGCCCGTACTTTGTTTAATAAAATTTATGTAGCTTATATAATAACAGGTAGTTTCTTCGAGGGGTAAAAATATTCAGGGATCACATCTCAGTGATATATGGGGCTAGTATGAAAAGGTATATTTCCGCAGTATAGACTATTAGTGTCACAAGCACTGCAGTTCCGAGGAATAGCGGAAATTTGTTTCAGTCGTGAATATAGGCACTTTACCACCGCTCCTGCGGTTACGAGAGACGAATGTGTGGAAAACTTGGGCGAGTTTCGATAGAAAACCGCACGTAGATTGTATTTGATCTCATTTTTCACCCGCGAAGCGGAAGTGCGGATGCACTTCGAATCTCCCGCTATATTCCAATCTAAATTTATTGCCTCGCTAATGCGATTGGCATTTACTCCGTGATTATGTTTCGTGTTCGGAGTTGCGCTTGAATATGGTATGTGGAGCATTTACAGCTACTCTATCTGACGATCCTAATGTTGGCCGAAGGTCACGATACCATTATTACTTCGTTATCATCAGTAGTCGATGGAGAATTGGAATTCCGGGTATTGTCTGCCCCGTACAGCCCGCTTGCGGATCGAATTCGTGCTCATGATTTTGTAAACGTACTTAATGGCATTTTTAGGTCACGTACGTTTTCCCCGATGCGATGCTCGAACAAGTGTTTTAACTGAAATTGGTTCCAAAATTTAAGCAGTGATTTATCGCTTTGTTGTGCTTTGCCTTGTATAAAATTGTGTTGCCCCTTGTTATCGTTCATCCTGTAATTTATCGAATCTTCCTACCGAACTTAACATTTGTATCTTGATTAAAGCAACAAGCCGGAGCCGAATATTTTGAAAAACTTTTCCCCGATTTAGCTTCAAACTTTGTTTATAAAGGAAGTAGCTGTTATAAGTTATATACTACAAATTATGAAATGTCTATCCTATTTGCAGTTTTATTAATAAAAGGCTATAATTGTTCAGTAATGAATTATTGAAATGCCTTTCAGGACAATCTCTTCTCATTATCTCGAAAATGATCGCGTAGGCGTACCCTCTTTTAGCGTCTAACATCTTTCGTTCAAGGTTTATAAAAGAAAAAACACAGAAGATTTTATTTAGAGTTTTCCATTTTGTTCCTTCCGTTATTATTGCCCGCAACAAAATTGAGGCATCCTATTACCTACGCTCAATTTTACGCCCTTTATTCTTGTTGAGGGTGAAGTAGACTTGGAAATCTAGCCTCGTGTCCGGAGAAAATCGCGATAGGAAATCGTCGATCAGACACGACGTCTGTGCATTATGTTCATCATCTACATCGAATCAGAAGAGCGCCCGCCAATTTAACAGGATTATTACTGTAAGGTGGTGGTGACATGCATGCACGTAGCAGCGATCGTCTTTTCTTGATGGAATTAATAAAGCGATCTCGAGCAAACCCATTCTGCGGAACGTCGGATGCAGGCGGACGAATAGATTTAAGTTGTCCTAGAGATGAAGAGTTGAGAAAGCAATTCGTTTTCTACAAATTTCAATCAACTGAACGTGATAGTTCCGGATCGAGATTGCGTTCGAACCAGAACTGATGAACGAAAGCGACCAAGAGAATGCATGCAAGTAGTATCAAACCTGAACTAAATTATTTTTTCATTACTACCTGGTTAAATCGAGTCAAGGTATCGGGTTCAACAAATTACAGTGACCGTGATCGTGCGCGGGTCGTTGCCTAATGCCGATATCTCACGAATTGAGGGCCCCGTGATCGTGAGCCCTCGCGTTCGAGGGCATGACGTTTGCCACCCACAAGAGATATGTACAATAAATCCATATTTCCGAAGTCGGCCTTTGTTACTTTGTGGGAACTACAGATTGGTGATCTCCGCTCGCAAACAGGTGACCTTTAAGGGTAACTGGATATGACACAACGACTGTATTGTTCGCGAGTCAATGATATCTTGATCCCGTCTTGCAGTTATTATACTGAAATCCATAAAGCAACAATAAAGGATAATAGCGACTTTTAGGCTTATTACTGTTCATACACAAAAGCTAATACCTTTTATTTTGTAATAATTTTTCAGTGTAATTCACCACGTTTTATGTGTATGATAGACTAACCACGTAATAGCAAATATGGCGAGTGCACTTGATATCCTTACTCGTAAAAATAGCCTTAAAACTTTATCGTTTGCTATATTTATTACAAGAACTATTAAATGATGAAAGTAGTTGAAGTGGAAAAAAAGTCCAAGATGGGCTAGTTCGTTTTTACGAAAACATTTAACGATGATTATATCATTGGGCGGTTTTTAAAAGGAATACCTACCTATTATAGATTCTATTCTGTTGCAGTGGAGTATAACAAAATTGCACCTCGAATAATAATTACTTTTTTATGTTTTAAGATAGTATTTCTTTCTTTTTTGTTATGTGAATAGGAATCAAACAAAAGAACAGGTCAAGCAGATCTTGACCATTTCACTTTTGCCATTAGAGTGATTTTCAACTTTTCTCTTATGTAACATACTCGAGTTAAAGTTCTTTTGAGGTTTAAAAACTTTTTTTATTACTTACGTACAATCGGCAAAGTTTCCACAAATATTATCTTGTATATAGTATTGTAAACAAGACTGTATTTAGATGTTTAGAGGAAACAAATTCTGTTCACGGACTTGAAATTGTCTAGACTGATCATATGAAATAGAGCAGAGCGTGTATGTAGCTCACTAAATGGTTTTTCGCGAACGGGCTCAAAAAGAAGAATTTTAGAAATCTAATTATATTAGGCTATAGTGTCAGGTGTATCTATAACAAAACAGACGAAGATCTATGTAGGTCACCCTACCTTCTGCTTAAAGGTAAACTAAGATGAAAATTTTAATTTCTCTGCTATATCAGTCTTTCGAAGGCCAAAATCTTTCTGATAATCTTTATAGCTGCATTCTTGTTCTTATGGTGACTTTCATTTAAGGATAAGTTTAGAAATTTACTGAAAAACCTTTAATACACAACAAAGTTTTGATAGATTAAGGCTGGAACACAATCTGATGCAGATAATAGCTGAAAAAGGCAAGAGCAAAGTAAATCTTAATGTAATGCATAGAAAATGATACATGATGTGAAACTGTGGGATGAAGAGGAAAGACAATGAAAAGGATCAAAGACCTACCAAAAATGCGCAAAGTTACACACAATAAATGAATTAGAAGGAGCAGTGAAAAATCTGAAACTGAATTTTTTAGAAGAACAGCGAAATGGTTCAAACTTTCTAATAATTCCGAAAGTCTTTTGAAATCACAGTTACCACTGCTAATTTTCTTTACTATGCACTTTTCAGCATTTCTTAACATTATAAGTACTATCAAATCCAACACTGGCGTAACTAAGGTTTTTTGTGCCCGTGGCGAAATTTAACCTTGGCGCTCTTTTGCTTTATTAACAAGGAAAACGTAGGGCAAAATAAAGTGCATGGCACATCACAATCCGTGATCATACTTTTAGCTCTATTGAGAAGATTAATGGGGGACGAAACCCCAAACTATGATAATATCTTCAGTAAGGAAGATAGTGTGGGAAAAACTAAAGCTAGATCTTTCGGGCTGGTTGTACTAAGTTCAGATTTTAAATCTAGGTTCAGCTACATAAAACCATTTGTTACAACAATCGTTTCTACTTGGTTGGAACAACCCACCCTTAAAATGTAGTACGATCATGGTTGGGTATGTACTATTCAAGTTCAAGCTTATCTCTCCATTAACTTTCCTAATAAAACTAAAGACTGATGATCACATCTTTAGCTCTATTAAAAAGGTTAATGGAGTACCGAGCCTGGCCTTTGGCCATCGGAGATGGCTCATTGGATTACATCTCGGTCTATGTTTGTATCCTTAGCTATATTAAGAAAACCAATGCAGGACGAAACCAGACTTAGGACATGCGTATGCCTGTAGTTCTATTAAGGGCTGTTTGTACCATCTAAGTTCAAATTCTGATCGAGGTTTAACTATATATATAGACACAATTGTTACAATTTTTTCCTTGCAGTTGAACCTCGATCAGAATTTGAACTTAGTTTCTTCCTAAGAAAGTTATGTAGGGCGAAGCCAGATCGTGTATAACCTCTGATGGGAACGTTGTCATTTCGAAAAGATTTATTGTCAACTGGTGTAAATTGTACTCTAGGCAGTCGGGACTTTCTAGAATATTGCAAAACTGTTGTTCTTTTCCTTCTCATGCAGCTGTTCATGAAATCATTTGGCGTCAATGGCTTTTGGCTGCGATGATGATACGCAATATCCCACAATATTATTTTATTATTGGAAGTCTGCATTCAATTCATTGTGTACCATCAGATCTAAACGGTTAGATGATTTTTGAATTTAGAAATTTTGCTATATAAAAATTGTTTCTTTTTGGTTCGTAAATATCTCGGAATTGGGGGAATCTTCAAAGGAAGTCGTTGTTTTGTTTAGAAGATGTTTTTAGATTTGGTTCTGTAAACAGTAGTAACGTCGTAGCTTTTGCACACCTTTTTCATTTGAGTTACTTGTCCAATTATAAATCTCAATTATTTTGCAATTTGTTTTCATGTGAATGGATGCACTCATTATGGTTGTGCACGTATTAGAAATTATAACAAAGAAAAGGTTTAATGGAGTCTCAAATTTGGATAGGTCTACAAAAGCGTTAAAATTCTATGTTTTCAAATTTTAACTTTTGATGTTTTTCTGTTATCAATATCATGCTGATTCTTGAAACTATGTATGGTGAATATTCCCAAATGTCTCCAAGAAGTGTTTCTATATTCTCTTTACCTAGATTGCCCTATTTAAAGAATTGCAGTTACGATTTGCAATAAACCGATAAAACTTAAACAATAGAAATACAGTATTGTCTAATTTACGTTAATCTCAATCAAATGTATTTGGTTGAATGCTGATGTGACCGAATTGCTTGCACATTTTGCATTAAACAAATTAGAAAATTCAACATTATTGAGTCACTGTAGATAAGAGGTTTTGCCGAAAGACTATGTTCTTATCAAATTTAGATACTTAAATCAAGCAAAATGATTACGTTTCAAACAAAGATGATTGGTTACTTTTTTCACCTTTTGCTTCAGCAACCATGCGGAAAAATTTAATCCAAACAAAAAATTTGCAATCAATAGATTCTTCCCTTACACAGATCAGACAATCTTTGACATTTTCTATTTTCGTTAGATAACTATTTTTCATATTCCATGGTGTGTATGTAACCGCATCAAAGGATTCCGAATTTAGATCAAGATGAACAAACTTATTCTTGGGGCCAAATAGGCTTTTATAATAAGTCTGCATATTTTGCGCCTCGAATGTCAAAACTCAATTGTTAGGATAGACTTCTGTTTGAAAGTTAGTTTTTGCTGTCGTTGAGTTTATTGGGGACAATTCGGTCCCGGCCAGTTCACTGTTCTTTTACTACGCTGGTGTTCTGGCAAAAACCAATAATTGTATTTTGACCAAACCTAGATACTTTTAATCGAACAAAGTAATGAGATGGGTCTTATATACCACCAGCTAGGCCACTTAAGTTGTATTTCGTTCCATCTACGGAAATAACTCTTTGTCGCCTTTGGCTTCAGTAACATGCACAAAGAACACGAATTAGACAAAATATTTGTGATTCTAGTCTTTTACTTGAATGGTCAATAAATGCATAGATTAGGCAAGTTTTGATCTTTTCCGACTTCTTAGAACTTTAGACTTTCTTTACATTCAATGGATCGTATGGAACGGCATCAAAAAAATTTGAGTTAGTTTTTATTGGTAAATCTAACATTATACGAGTTGGGAATCAAGTTACATTCAAATTGAAAATTTCTTAAACCGTTACACTCTTACAAGTGTTACTGTTTATTTGGTCTTGTTACTTTTCATGTTGCTAGTTCCTCAATTATCAACTTGGCATTGCGGCTTGCCTTGACGACGCGACGCAACGCATTGATTGGATTAATCGTTGTTGTTATCGCTTTTTTGTGACTGTTAGTAATCGAACGGCCACTATAAGACACTATATCGAGATGGGTTGTTTTATCTGATTTTGGCCTTAATTCGATTTGATCTGAGAACGACGGCATTCTTTCAGTCTGAGTCATTCCTAACACGATATGATAATGACTTCGCTATTTAATTTTATTCATCCATTATCAAGGTAGCGTGCAGTACCAGTAGCAAGAAAAGGAGAATCTTATGAAATTTTTACGAATTTATGTATTTCAGATGTTACTTAAAATGTCAAACAATGATTATTATTTATTTACACGTTCTTACTGATCTGCTTTATCTCTTTAGCACTTACATTAATTAAGAATTCTCTTCTAACTTATCCTCATACAGGAAGTTGTCTTTCATCTTTTTTTGCTTCTTTGTGTAAACGATAATTTCTTAATTAATCAATGAGTCAATCAATCAAAGCAATAAATATCAAGAAGGAGGTAGCTGTATGAAATGATTTGACATGAACGCCAAATTGTATGTGATACTGAATGATTTAAAAAGTCCTAATAGATCAATTCTAGTAAACTAGACCATTGTGTAAATTTCTTTACAATAAATCTAATGAAAATAATGTATGGAAGTCGTGTTTTCTTTCAGACTATCTCGATTTTCTAAAGACACGATGTTAGATGCGAAGTGCCATTTATTCGTAATCGCAGAAATTCTTTCTTCGTTTATCTAAACCGATAAAATACCTTAGATATAAGAAGCAGCTTATCTGATGAACAACCTGATACATTGGAGTGCTTTTAAATCCAGGAGCGAGAAAAATTTTTATGTCTTTTAACTTTGATACTTCTACTAACGGCTGAGAAACATTAGAAAAATGATTTATGGTACAGCCACCGCAAACACTTAATAGACACAATAAAAATCACACAAATAACAGAATTCATAATAATTTTACTACATTTTTCTCAATATTTACGAAGTTGAAACTTTTTATAACCTTTTTTATTGCGTTCGAACTCCCCGAGAGTGAATTTCTTCAGACATTTAGAAACATTATTTATTACTTAGCCAATGCAATGAAATTGAATTCGGAATACTCTCTCTCCCTAGAAGTAATAAAGCGCGGAAGAAGACTCGAAATTTGTATAACTGTCAAATTTTAATAACCAACTCGGAATTTCTAATTTGTATCTAAAGTTAGAAGTCACTTGAGTAACGAGAACGAACTAAATAAGTAGTTACGAAAGATCATCTATCATTTCGAGCGTGTGACAAATTTGCTCTTTGAAATAGACGTAGCTTATTGTGGAGACGTCGGCCGTAAATATACAAATAACTCGTCTTTTTTCCCTTAGAGGGTGTCGGGCCAGGCGAGAGTCTAGGACCCCCCGACTGAGTTTAGGAGACTAGTGCTGGCTCAGCCCTGTCACTTTTATTGCTTTGAAAAAGTAAAATTAATTGTTGAAACACTCCTGGAGCCGCTCGAGGGGTCGTAAGGGAAAATAAATTTTAACCGGAATCTGGTAAACAACCCTCCGTAAACTTCACAAAGCATTCACTCGGTCAGCCATTTCGAATCCATATTGCCACCATAAAGTCATTTATACCTAAAGGATTGCAAAAATTTTAGCAAGACTCAAGGGTTATAGTACCGCTAGATAATAAAAATGGAAAGGGAACTGTAAAATTTGATTTTGCCGAATTTTATTGGGAGTTTCATAAAGTAAGGTTATATGATGGGACTCTTCGTATTACAAAAACATTGTTGTCGATGGTCACGTCAGGTGTCAAGTAATAAATCTAGGATTTCTGCAGATGCTTTAAAAGCCTTTAAGGTCATTCATTCCTGTGTTTGCTTTATTGATATCATAAAGTAACTGTTATTAAAGGGGGTTATGGGAAAAGCAAAATTTCGTCGGAATTCGCAGTTATTAAGACCTTTACAGGTAATAAAATTTAGAAATATTTTTCTTGTTTATTGATGTCGTAAAGAGTTATCGGAATTATTAATAATTTTAAGAATTTACCGTAAAAAGTGTCCGGGTAGAAATAATTGTAATTCACTGCAGAGATTCGCGTTTTCTTAGTATGAACTTTGAATAAACAATAATTGCAATTGGTAAGTCATGTATATATATAACTGCAGCAAGCGGCAGGAATACAAATGAAGTTTGTTTGAAATGCAGCCAAAAAATATTTTTCCAACAGTTTATTTATGTATGTACTTTTAATTTTAGTATTTTTGGGGGAAAATAAATTTATTACATCGTACGGTCGTATCGATAAAAGATTTGTCAAATATATTACAAAGGGTCAAAAGTCATCATGGATATTCACCAAAAAATATCCTTTTTGGTTGTACCATTGTTTCGAGCATTGTCAACGACAAATGTAATAAAATTCGTTACCGGAGATTTATGACAGTAGGTATACATAATTTTTGTACGATATATCTCGGTATAATGGCCCACGGTTATATTTTGCAGTTGTAACTCAATTTTACTGCCGCTTTTTTTAGAGAGCCAATCTTGTTGTGTTCCGCGTTATTTTGAATAAATAAGGTTTTCAGCGACTTGGCCGAACGCGCAACTACATATTTTACGTTTAGATTTATGACCAGTTGTAGTACAAATTGAAGATTTCCAGTAAAGAAGCCGTCTTCGATGTTATTTATCTGGATAAATGACATTTCCAAATGAATTATAACTAAGATCAACAACCCTCGGAGACACTACCAGAAGCAATGCTCAGCCAACTGGATAATTAAATAAATGCATTTCCTATTTTCCGATGCCGTAAGCCCCCGGTTATTGTCTAGATTCATCTAGGGAACAAAATTTAATCTCTGAAAATCCAGCGTGCATCTTTTATTGCGTGCAGTCTGGTTCGGTCATGACAAACGCATGTGTCAATGGCACAAATGAAGTCTAGAATGAATATCAAGTCCCTAGTATTATCGTATTCTAAGCTAGGCAGGATAATTTATTGCCAGGATATCCCATATCCTCGCGTGCTAGCGCCTGTGCTGCAGCTTAGTCACATATAAACTGCAGTCGCACAGTAGACACTTTCGATCTAGTTAAATACAGACCATTTGCACACCACGCTCGCTATTTATAGGGCCGAATTCGCCCCCAACTGAGGGGCTAATATCTAATATCAGAAAGTACTTAGATTGGGGCAATCTGGTGCTACTCCTACACACTTCTTTTATCAAGTCCCTAGTTGAAACGTCTTATGGAATAATCCTGTTTCCCTCGCTCTACTGCTTGTTAATGAAGTTGAGACGTTTTTTTCCATCATTTTAATTTGTTTATTGCTATTTCAATGAAATTATTTTATTCCCATTGCAGACATATTAAAGAAGCGGATTTAATTTATTTTATTCAAACGCTTCTCGTTTTTCCTCGGAGATTTATTCTTCTTTTTTTATTTATGTGGGCGTATAATTTTTGTTAGTTCCTTTTAAAGAAAATGGCAAGAAAACATTCTTATAATCTACCTAACCAAACTTAAAACGTAATTTGTTCAAGTGTAAAGGTCACTGCAGACGTTAACAACTTTGATATTAAGTTTTATGAATTCAGTTTATTAAAGTTCTACGACTAAACCTAAGACGTTTTTGTTAGATCCCACAGTTAACAAAACACGCAGCAAATAATATCTTAGTATTGTCTGAAATATTAATGAAGAAATGAACAAGGAGAACAGAATTTTGGTTTAGTTCATTGTTCATCGTATTACTTGGTCTTCTTGATTTATTCAATCATTTTATGTTATTTTCTTGGCTTGGGCTCTTCTTGAAGAAAACTATACTTAGATAAGGTCTTCAGATTTTCTATTTCAACAGATGCAGTTTTTTATTGACATGAACATCATTTTGATAGACCACACTAGATGACCAGGAAAGAGATTGTTATCGTTGGCTTAATTTGCAAAAGCCCTAAAGTCTATTTTTGTGAAAATTGAGTTTCACACAAACTGCAAAAACTGTTCCATTGTCTTTTGTAATTAATTTTGCAGACTTGAATTCTAACGCTATAAAATGCGGACGCGAAAGTCAGTATAACTCCCTCATTGTGGACTGTTGGTTGCCATCTGTTTTTATAGTTTATGTTTATAAAAAAAATGATTTTGAGTTCTTCCTGTAATAGTATCTGAACTATTTTGGGAATTGGCCCTGCAAACGTTCCTGGGTCATTTTTGCGTGTTTTATCAAATCTCCAACGGATTTGTAAAGTATTTTATGAGTGGCAGAGTAATTCTCTAATTCTCACAAATTTCATGTCCAAGTTCCGTTTCTATTTTGTATTCCATCTGTCCAAAAACGATGAAGAGTCCTATACTCATGAATATTTTCTATAGTTCTAAATATAAGAGTGAGTGGTGAGCTTTCAAGTTGCTTTAAGCAAGGAACATTTACCATGGATGTTTTCGAAGGTAGACTTCTATACAGTTTGTCCATTTTAAGAAGAAAATTTTGGCTTTTGATCAATTGTCCAGATTATTTTTAACAATGATGCTTACTGCCTTGGGATGGTATTAAATCTGGAAGTTGTCTTGTCTTTTCATGCCCTTTGTCTGACCGACTCTTCAAATGAAATCACAACAATCTTTCTTCAGCCTAGATATATTTTGCCAGTTTTCGTTGTAATGTACTAAACGTAGCTTAGTTGGCCAACACGTCTGTCTACCATATAATGAAGAAAGATTACGTTGTCAATGTTTGGATTAATAATTGAGTCAGTCTCTTCTTTTTAGTTTAGGGCATGTGTGTATACTTGACTATCTTTAATTTATTGGTTTTTAATTTTTTTCATGGGAACGCTTTAACAATAATATAGTTTTGCCAAGAAGAGTTCATTATTAGGTTTGGTGATCTTTTTAACAGAGTTAATCCAGGATTCGATGTCGAGTCATTGCGAGCAACGCCAAGACACTAGATAAGAGACCAACGTTATAACGAACTATAGGCTATGATCTGGACTAGACAACATACCTTTCTTTATTTGCTTGCAAGTCAGCGCAAGTGCAAGTCCAAACAAGTCACAAATACAATCTTTGAGATCTAGTACATAGTTTCTAGATGATTAGTCATAATTTTGTCTATCAGAATTGCTTGGTGGAAGTGTTTATTTAGAAAATTAATTCTTGATACCATTGCAGCTGAACTTTCCATGGTCAAATCGTCAAGCGTTTTGGGCAGCTACTAAAGTCACGTCTTTGACGTATTGTACATACATCTTGATTAACTGCATTTTTCGCTTACCTTTTACCCATGACTAGTGTTCGATGCGTTCAGCTATTGCTCTGTCGTTATTACTGGCTCCTTCAGTCAGGAATCCTTCAAGAAATTAAATGAACTACCCCTATACTTCCTGACCATTATATCATTTTTCCTGATGATAAAAAAAACTTCATTATACCATTTGCTGTGTAAGGTTACCTCCTAATAGCAATCTTGATTTTGTTGAACCAACATTACATTAATTACATTCATTAGTTTGTATGCTTTGATATTACGTTGTCGGCCTTGATCAAAACAAATTTCTTTGTTGTTCTTTTCAATTTCTTTCAACCTTCCTTCCTCTTCGATTGAATTAAACTGACCGCTGTCAAACGCTTGTATTCGTAATTTTTGATTGGATTCTGAAGGGTAACCAATAATAATTCTTATACACTCACCAGCTATGGTTATCATTTTTAGTCGGAAATAGTTATTGTTGTTGCAGTCTTCATTAAACAAGTACAACAACCAGAAGAAAAGAAAATAAACTCCAAATTATGAAAGAATGAGCTTGACCCGTAGCTTAAAATCGTCTTTCTAATTGAAATTGAGGTTAACTTGAAAGTTGTCTTCAGAATAGAAAAATAAAGGTATTTGAACATTACCGTTGCTGAAGCTTCTAACATACATCACAATTATATATTGCTTAATTAAACATTCGTTAACGCTTGTCTAAACGAAAAAAGAGTTATAAATTTTATAGCTATTTTAACGTGAACGCTCGAAAGCAGAATTAATAATGGCGACGAAATAAATATTATCGGCCATATTTCAACATTTCTTCTAATTAATTGCATATAGTTCGTTGAAAAACCGCTTATTTATTGCCACTAGCGTTAAATTTGTTGTTAGCTGGGGCGTTATTCGCGGGTTCTGGATAAAAAATTACCCCGAGTGGGTGCAAGAGGCAGTTTCTATACCAATTTACGGTCCCTAACAAGGGATTATATTTTAAGAAATTCTGCCGTTAATTAGAATGTATTTCGCGAACGGCAGCAATTAGAGTTGGAGTGATGACAGGAATTGCCGCAATAAACGGTAATAAACATCTTGTCTTCGTTTGTTTAGAATTATGACTTCACAAGTCCCGCTTCGTGAATCCCTCGAGATTCGGAGACGCTTGTGATGTGTTTCCTGCTGCCTACATACAAGATTGGACAAAGGATCTTTTCTAAAGGTTGTTATTTATGAGGGATTTGTAAAATGCGGATCTAAAGCACGCAATATTTTATCGTCTCTTGCTATTGGATTTGGTGTTCTCCGAAATTTGCTTTATTTGTTTAAAAAAGAAGTGAGCGCAGTTTTCCACTCCAGAACCTTCAGGATTCCATTTTCTCACAAGATATCATAAAAATGGTCATATTTGGTTCATTCACATTAGAGCAACATAGTGGGTAATAAATTTTTGTAAAATTATTCTATTGTTCTTTTACCGAGTTTACGCCGATGAACATGATCTAATGCATAATGAAGAAAAAATTTAAAGTTCGCGATTATTATTTTTTATGGCGGAAAGGCTACTTCCTTGCCCGAACAAGATTTTTAAAATTTCTTCAAAGAAGGTTTTGCGCATTATATTAAACGAATGGTGATTGTTATGCTAAGACGGAATAAATTAAATGCTAATATCTTTCGAATTCAACTATAACTACAGTTGTAAACTTGGCATCTTCACAGTTTATACGAAAATTACAAAAACAAACCATAAAATCATTGCGGACTCGGCTTGTTGTAATGGTTCCTTTTATATTGTTTTCCAGGTCGTTTGAAGTTTATTATCAACAAATTACGAATTATAGCTGTACTTTGGTATTATGATTTGACGTATCTCTTGAAATATTTCGTCTAAACATGAACTCCATTAAAATTTTAATAGAGAGAAGTTATTCTTTACCATTTACTTCCTGTTCCCTGTATAAATTTGGTCGTCTTTTTTTGATCAAGCCCATACTTGGAGTGAATACCTTCGCGCATTTTCTGGCCTACTTGATCCTAACAATGAGTCTTTCAGAAAATAACTTTACTTTAAAAGTCAGGGCGAAGACAGATTGCAACGCCAAAGCGGACGAGCGCATTTTTGCAATTTTTGGCACCCATAGTGTTGAAAACCTGTTTGGGAGATTGGACCACAAAGTATGAGGCACTTACTACGCCTTGTTGTTACTTTAAAAGCCGCAATTTTGGCGAAATAACATTACTTAGTCGTACAAGCTGTCGATGAAATCGTCTACAGCAGCTTTTCATACCCACAAAATTCCTCTAATTATTCCTGCTCGAATTTTATTTTAAAACGATAAATTTTTTCTTTTAAGCTTCTTAAAAGTCACCCTATTCACCACCGACACCTGGTTTTACTATATTATTCCCGCATTTTTAGATAAAGAGAGAGGTGTTTTTAATTCTTAAATGTTGGACAGAGACGTGAATTTAAACTGATGAAGGTTATACGGGGAGAATCTTTTGTATCAAGTTTTCCAAAACATTTCTTCGAGCATAAAATTGCGTGCCCAGGTGTCCGGTAATTGTGGGCATAATGGGACAAATTGGTCCCAAATAAATGTTGCCAGCTCCGCTGTTTGTGTCATCTAGTTTGAATTGTCACCCAACCTTTGTCCTCGACGCTGGCGGCTGCAAATTGTTCAATTCATTGGAACAAAGCTGACCAGTGCGTTTATATGTAAATTTCAAATGAAAACACCACAAATATTAGTCTGGTTGTTTGTGTTTATAGGTGTTTTGCTAGAATTATAGC
The DNA here is from genome assembly GCA_011009095.1 of Ignelater luminosus. NCBI lineage: Eukaryota > Metazoa > Arthropoda > Insecta > Coleoptera > Elateridae > Ignelater > Ignelater luminosus. The sequence continues at coordinate 95,585 of VTPC01002498.1, forward strand.
AATGTTAACCAGAACGACTATCGATGCTTACTCTGATTGCATATTTCACACATTTTGTTGTAGATGTGCAGCTCCAATATTTTTTTCACGAGCTTTTTTTGTGTTCAAGAGGACGCGCCCAAGCATTGTTATTACAGTTGTTGTAACCTTGCATGCTGAACGGTCATTACAGTGTTTTTCTTGTATTTATTATTACGAACCCTACTCGTGTGTTTCGTATTGATTGAATATTAATGAGCTCATGCACAGAGTTGAATTGAAAATGAAAAAGACAGAACGAGGAAATTCAAGTTGTGTTCCAGTTTCTGTCTTGAGAATTTATAAAACAAAAGAATAGCTGTCATAATCACTTTGCCTTAGAGGAATTTTTTTTATTGTTTATCTAACATGCAGGCACGGACGTATCTTCACAGCTCCTTCAAGTCAACAGTTTAAATCTCGGAAACAATGTGGGTATTATTATATGAGAGAAATTGAATTAGAACAATGGTAGGTTGTAATTGAAACTGTCTTAGTTGTTATTAAGAATGATGATCCTTCAGTTAGGCGACACTTTCAAAATGGAATTTAATAAGTTGATTGTTTAAGACGTTTTTGGAATTAGTTAAGATGATACACCAATATTTTATTTATTAGAGCGCAGTTTATTATAAATCCTCAGATCATAATCAGGAAGCGAAATCTTTTATGTTTTATTTGCCATTTGCAGCACTTAAAATATATGTTCATCCTACTTTTATAGCGTATGTAAAATGCAATATATGCAAATGTTTTGCGGAATACACATATATTCCAATTTATAATGGCTATAAATATTGCTTTGTAATATAAAAGCTGCTTGAACCTGTTAAACTGTTTCCGTCGAAATAAAGTCTTTCTTAATAAAATTGACTCTTATATATATATATATATATATATTTAAATTCTAGAACATCTCCAAAAAGGACCCACTGTAAATTTACAGTCGGTTTTATTATGTAAATTTCTTATAAAAATTTGTAGTTTATATATTAATAGCAAATAGGAGTAGACACCTACAAACAGGACTATCTGAATAGAAATCTTCATTTCCATTTGATTTCTTTATCTTGATTCGAGTTGGCAATCTAAATAGAAACATCTTTATACGAGTATGTTTACTATTACTATCATAAAGAAAAATAAAAACATCTTTATATTGATAATAAAGTTAAGTTTTGTGCAAAGCACTATAGGTCTACAAATAAAACCTTTTGGGACGTCATCTTGCATGGTTTATACATTAGAAGATATTTCTTACAAAACAGTAAGTCAGTACTTCTCTTGAAATTTATATTACAGACTGTCATATTCACCATACTGAACTATCCGAAATCTGTAGGATCTTGCATATTATTTTAAAAACACAACCACATCAAGATTGTACGTACGAAGCCTCCAAAATATTAACTTTCAAAACCACAGCCTGCCCACATAAATATCTTGATGATTTTTAGAAATTTTCCCAATCGTTTCGGAATGTCTCCAGACCTTCCTTTATTTCAAAACTTATCAAAAGAAAGCATCATGGTTCTAAGATATCTTGAAGAGCTAGGAAACAAGTATGCGCAACATGAGGGCCTATCATACCAATACATAATACCTCTTCTACCCAATAAGCAGTTTTCTTTTAATAAAAGGCAAGTAAACATTCACTTCCACACACTCTTGCCATGGAGCTTGCAGCTTTGTGTTCTAGCCTGGCAGCAGGGCAGAAACAAAAACGTCTTGGAAATAAGTATTATACCTTGGGCAAGCTAACTTGATAAGAAAACTGGCCAAATATTGACACGTAATCGTTTCATGCCCATGGCCAAAATCTAAACCAAAAAGCTCCTTCCAGAAAATCGTTTAAAACAATATGTTCCTGATTTCTGAACCATTCAGAGGCGGATAACCTAGAAGTGAAGCTGCATATATAGTAATAAATTGTATTGGTTAGCAACGATTTGA